>OVBI01000262.1:0-99579 GCA_900406495.1 Sisymbrium altissimum | reverse complement strand
TTCACCAAATGATTTTGTTATTAAAAGTGAATTCAGCTTGAATATTTAAGGTGAACTATTATGCATGCAGCCGAAGGTTTGGGAATAAAGAACATTGTACCAGCTTACCGAAGTCCATTTCTTCAACCCAACGATATGTTAACCGGTGTTAGTTTTGCTTCTGGTGGTTCTGGTTTAGATCCAATGACCGCAAGAATTCAGGTACTCTTAAACTTAAGATAAATGATTAAATGTATTTGATGTTGCTAATAAATTCATATATTCATTATAATAAAATAAAAATTACAGGGAGTTATCTGGGTACCAGACCAACTAAACGATTTCAAAGATTACATAGCAAAGCTAAATAGCATCACAGGAGATGAAGAGAAGACGAGATCAATCATCTCTAATGCAGTGTATGTCATTTCCGCTGGAAATAACGATATTGGCATCACATATTTCTCAAATCCTGCAAGAAACACTCGATACACTGTCTTCTCCTACACCGACATGATGATTTCATGGACTGAATCATTCATGAAGGTATATTAATTCTAAAACTCAATTCCAAATTTTACATAATTCAACTTAAATCTGATCGGCTATATTTGTTTAAATTATATATATAGGAGCTATATAATTTGGGAGCGAGAAAATTTGCGGTTATGGGAACGTTACCATTGGGTTGCCTACCAGGAGCAAGCAACCTTCTTGGAGGGTTATGTCTAGCACCCGCAAACGCAGTCGCTAGACTCTTTAACCAAAAGCTAGCGAACGAAGTCAACAACCTGAACTCAATGCTCCCAGGCTCTCGATCGATCTACATCGACATGTATAATCCTCTTTTTGAACTCGTCAAGAACCCTCTACGATCAGGTAAGTGTTTTACTTTTTTTTTTCTATTGAATATTCATTGAGGCTTGTGAATGGTTACGGTGTGTGGAACGCAACGGACCAAAAACACAGTACATTTGTGGTTTTAGGCCAATCTCGTCCGCTCACGTACACAGCGCAACCACTGAAAGCTTGAGTGCAATTATTTATTTTTGAATCAAGTTTTTTCACTCTCATATATATACTTTCGGTTTCTTTTAGGATTCACCTCGCCAACTAGGCCTTGCTGTTGTGCTCCTGCGGCTCCGATACCGTGCCTGGATGCATCTCGACATGTGTTTTGGGACATTGCACACCCATCGGAGAGAGCTTATCAAACTATTATCCCTCCGATTATTCAACAAATCCAACACAGCTTCGCTTGATTTGGGCGTCTTCGTCTCAACAAATCATTCTCCTTTTTTTTCAACGTTCAACAACAATTTTACAACAATTTTTCTATTTACGTGCATATAAAAGATTTGTTCTTCTGATAACCGTTTACATGTTGCTTATCGATGAATATATATCTAAATATTAAAACACCTCACTGTTTCCCTATGTATTCAATCGTTGTTTCCGAGTCGTAGATTTAAGCTAGTTTTCTTAGGACCGAAAGTATTAGATTGTTTTAGAATTGAGATTATCTAAACATGGAAAAAAACAATGTTTTATCTACAACCATACTGCACCGATGTAGATCAATTTGGTATTAGCAATTAGCAATTAATATATAACAAAACTCAAAGTCAAATCCCTAAAAGCATCACAAATCCGCTCTTGGCTTACTTTCTCCGGTTTGACTTCTTCTGCCTTCTGACTGGCTCGTCGTTGATAGGCACTGGTAAAATGGTTCCCTCACGTATACCATCCGAATCTGATGTCATCTTCTTTAGTGTTTTCTGGGCTTCAACGAAAACCTTTATATCTCTTATCTGTTACACATCCATTATTATCAGGTCAATACTTTCTCCCTCGTTGAATGTTCAATTGGTATAGAAGAAAGTTTACCTGTTCTTCAAGATCAACTATAATCTCGTCTTTTGATCCTAGCAATGCAGCTTCCCTGGATAGACAGCAAATATTCATTTACTATCTATTAAATGATTGTTTATGTAAAAATCTTAACAAGAGAACCATCTTGCACCTCTCTTCTATTTCTTTGGCCTTCTTCCGCCAAGTATCCTGCTGTTTTATAAGCTTTCTATTAACCTGAAATTCAATATTGATCATTTGTGAGTTCATAGGGGAACCTATCAAGCATGGAACAATGATCAAAAGAGAATTCCTGCAGAGAGACTCTCACCTCAGTGATTCCACTTTTTTCCTCTTCACATTTTTCAATCTCAATCTGAAGCTCCTGCATTTTCTTGACAACAGTCTGCTCAACTGCTTCTGCGATACTACTTTCCTGCTTGCTTCTCGCCTCGACAATGAGAGATTCATAGTACTGATGAAAGACATCACGATCGTAATAAGTAATTGATATATCTTTGCATAAATATACCATAAGGTGGCTACAACATCACCTTCTATTAAGCTTTTTAAGAAAATATAATTTAAGAAGAGACAAAAACACTTGCCTGTCGCTGTGCCCTCAGCTGACTGGCAAGAAGGTCATTATACTCGGTTACAATCTGTTCCACAAAAAACTTTAAGTCAAATAATAAAATCATGAAACCCACTCATGTTCTAAGATTCAGTTTATGCAGGCAAAATTGATTAAGGGTGATTAGAAATCATACGGAATCAACTTTGCTATTGAAGATGGCACCGCTAATTCCTGTATCCTCAGTACACTCACAGAGACCACAGTCGCCTTCGTGTGACGGACAGCGGGTGTTCATCTCTACTGACTTTCCATCTATTTTGGAATGGTTTAAGCGATGAACATAGCTGTCACCAACATAATCCCAAATTTGTTGTGTTCGCAAATCAAGAGAATAGCAGTGATGCGTTTCTTTCCAGTGCCTGATAGAGTGCCCTTCCTTGTATCTACAATTGGAAAACATACTCCACTGTGAATGAAATTCCACCTCTGACGAAGAGATAGACGTGGTTAAATTTTATCTAAATCTTTTTACAAGCATTACCTTCCACAACCTAAGAAGCCACAGACAAGGCATGCCCATACGTTGTCTGTTTTTCCACAGATGGAACAGCTTAAAATCTCATCTTGTTGTTGACACAATCGACAAACCTACAAACGAAAACGAGCATATGCGGTCAAGGTATTTCTTAATAAAAACCGCATGAGACAGATACGGCATAAACAACGCAAGCATTATTAAAGCTCTAACATACGGAACAAGAAGAAGGAGAGCAACTCACTTGACAGGACAAGTAAGTCCATTTAGAAGTGCAAGAACACTGAAAGGAATGATCACAAAGAGTGCTGAGTATACCACTGGTGTCAGGATCTAATCTCTCTGCATGATTCAAACTTTCAATATTAAAACAAAAAGTAGCTAAACCATCCAAAGTGAAAATCGTATTCTATAGCAACAAACTCACCAAGACAGATAGGGCAAGTAGGCAACTCGGTAAATCCAGGAGGTGGAGAAGCAGCAAGCTCCTCAAATTCCGTGTGTTCCACCGAAAGTACATAGAGAATATGGCAAACCTCAGCCTAAAAGCTCAAGAAAAAAGAGTTTAGTTTCATGCAATGAACTAAACAAAATAAAAAAAAAGAGTCTGGTTTCCATATGTGATTAGAATTACCTCAGATGGTGCATACTTTTTACCATTCAGGTAATTGTGGAATGCATCTGCTGCGGATTGATCCGAAAGTGTGACCAAAACACTATACCGATCTTCCATTCCATCGTTCCTAATCATTATTTTTCAGTAAGAATCATAACTAAACCTTAACATTCACTTCACTCACTGAATTTAAAGCAATTCATGGACTCGTAACGGGACTCACCTGATGAAGAGGATGTGGGAGACATGAGCGATTTGAGAATCACAGAATCGGATGAAATCGAGGGAGGAAAGGTAATTGGGAACAGCGACAACGAAGAGAGTGGTTGATCGGGAGCTAGGCTTAGGGAGAGAGCTGTGCGATGAGTTTCGGTAGAGATGGATGAGGCCTTTGCGTTCTGTTACTTTAAGCGATGGTATCAGCTTATCCGGACGCTGACCTCTCCTCGACGTCGCGTAGCTGAAACCGGATTCTTCGTCTTCCACGGAGACTTCCCGCTCCAAGTCAACCGAATGAACTCTCAGCACGAACATCGCCTACAAGCAGAGAGATACAGGATGACGGCGAAATGTGGCCCGCTTCGTCTCTGAGATCACACGGAAGCCGGAATTCGTCAGCAGCGGTGGTTCGATGTCAATAAGCGGTGACGACTTATTTTCTCTATTCTCTTAATTCAAGTATAAGTTTACTAATAGCAAGGCCCATTAGTTGATATTATGGGCCTTTGTAGTTGATGGGCTTCACTTGTTCTTTCTAAAGTATACAAATGTTTTCTTCTTGGGCCCTTTTAAATGGTTTACGGCTTTACGCACACACGCGCTCTTTTAAAAAAATTCACAGTGGTTTTATGAAATAATAGTTATCTTATCCTTCTTGTCAAAAAATTGTCAATCTAATCGTGAAGCCCACATTTTAATTTTCATTTTGACCAAGTTCAAAGAAAAGATAGCACCAAAGTAACCGCCACATTGCAAGTTTGTGAGCAGCACAAAGTTTTTTTATTTTATTCTACTTGTTTTGTTAAGCTCAAATAAAAATTTAGAAAGTTATCCGATTGTCATAAAAAGTATAGGAGAAAAAACTATAAAAGATAAGTGTCTTTATCAACCCGAAAGAAGAAGAAGAAGAAGATAAGTATCCAAATAAATATTAAGGACTCGGCGTGGTTGGCTCCGAAGACCAAGGGAGGATGGTGTGGTCAACGGTCAGCCCTTTTGGGCTTAGTTTTTCATTTTAAGTTTCAGCTATTACTAATATTTATATTTATATTTGATGTGTTGCGCATGTTTTTTACTTTTTCGTGTTAGACTTTTAGTTCAAACAACAACAAAAACTTTGGACAATATAGAAATACATGTATACATCATCTCCAATAAAGAATCCCGAAAATCGGTGACAGTTTTTTTATAGACTTTTGTCAAAGCACATACATTGGGTGAGTTCTACCGTTTATTATAAGTACATTGCTGATTCATGATACTTTGCAAAATACAAATATACCCAGAGTCCAAACTCTAAGGATAAGATCGGAGTGTAACATGCACATCAATCTCCAGTGCTTCAAAATTTCAAGTGGGATATAAACAGTTAAGAATAGAAACTGTTAACTTATATTTTAATTCCAAAATGCTACTATATTGGCAAGAATCTTGCATGAAATCATCAAATCCATTAGTTTATGTTACACTTTTCACTTTAATCTTCCGTGGAAACTTATCCACAAGGTTTGGATTTTGTTGTTTCGTTTTCTTAAAGGGCCGTTTGTGAATACTTAAAGCTGCATCATGATTAATTTATCATACATATATACAACATGTCGCGTTAATGAAAGGAAAACACACCAACATTATATAATCAAATATGAGAATATTAATTAACGAAAAGTGCACATAAACTATACAACTCTTAAAGTCATAAAACGTTCATTTGCAATAGTTATAATGGTTATGGCCTTATGAGATGTCACACTATCGGATATCTAGATTCTTTGAAACATGTTAAAGCTTTGAATCCGAATTCGTTTGTATTTCATATACATATGATATACAGTATCCATCTCGTATATCAGAATTTAATTGTTAGAATTTATTTCCTTTTTGTAAGATTCAGTTGACGACAACAACAACAAAAATGCAACATATAAGGACTTCGAAGACGTGTCATCATATCAATGGCTAAACTTGACTGCTATGATTGGATTAGATTTGCCTGCCAGACGCGGCGAACTTTCTTTCCTTCTCTGATATTAAATTGACAATTGTTTAATAGTTCACAATATGATCAACCATTTTCGTGACAATTTAAAAAAATAAAAGATTAACACAATCCGGTGGCAAAAATGAATGAAACAGAGAATTACAAGTGGCCAGACAAGAGGGCTTGAGAGTGGATGAGGATAAATAGCCACGTAGACGAGGAGGTGGCTCTTGGGAAGAGGCAAGGGTCGGTTTACTTCCAATAACCGGCCTTTCTCGAGTTTAGAATAATCATCTTACAACCCTTTTTCTTCATGACAAGGCAAACTTTTGGACCAATTTTATCACTTTTTCCACATAGGATCAATAAAAAAACACAAACATCCGTGATCTCATCGGGACAAACATCCTAAATATTGTTTAGTTGTCATCCTAAAAAACATTACAAAGGCAATATTATTAATAGCCACTTTTTAGTGGAAATTGAAAAGTAACAATGGAATATGATATCGGTGTATCGAAGGTCCAATTCAACACATAATATATTGCTAATAATCTCTTGGTTAGATCCTGTTGGTATAGCTTTTTAGGAATAGGAAAATATTTTCTTAAACAACGTATTTTATTTGATGTGTTCTTGTGGTTGTCTCAGAAGGCAATGCGGCTATTTGAAAATGTTTGAGGCATGTTAATGCCACGTGGAAGTTTTATAATAAGAGAGTGTTGCATAACACTTTTTAAGGTGGTTAAATGAAATGTAATTATTTCAAGGATTTTAGATATAGATATGAGTTCTAGTTCAATGCTGTATGCAATATGTCATGATTCTAGTCTAAAAAGATATGCAGGTTAAAATTCCATTTTTTTGTGGATTGAGGAAAAACATCCTTATGGATCATTTTCTAGATGCCTTCTTTTGTATTTATTATATTCAATGAACAAGCCTAAGGACAAAGCTCACATGGACCATTTGTTGTTGAGTTTGTTTACATTTATCAGAATTTTTTGCTTTGTCTACACTAATCTATCTATCTATTATTATTCAGCTTTCAGCTTTCATTTAAAAAAATGCAACAACATAACTTATCGCATTCCAGTTCTGCATACAGACTGAAGAGATGAATTGATATGGCTTGAACTTTGAGAAAGGGTTTATATTGTTTGATAGGGGTTAACAATGTTTTTTGTTCTTTTTTTGTCAATATATTCAAACTGAAAACCACATTCTATTATATGGAGCCTGAATTGGTGTTAAAGATAACCCCTAATTAATTATGACTCATCATGACTTATGAGAGTCGATACAGTGTCATACAGATCCCTAAACACCTCGAATACAGTTCGCTTATACTCCGTACTATTTACAATACAATTAATCTTGGTTTAGAGAAAGAGAGAGCAGCTTAGTTACAAAACAGAGAATCAAATACGGGGGTGGAGTGGGGTAAAGACAGATACCAAAAAAAAAAAAAGATATTTATTAAGATAAAAATGCCACGTGTATGAACAAATTAAAAAGAGCAGGCTTGGTTGAGCTGTCTATAAAATACAGAGATGCACGCCCTCAAGCTTCTCCATCAATTAAAACCAATCTCACAGAACAAAACCCTCTCTCTCTCTCTCTCNTCTCTCTCTCTCTCTCTCTCTCTCTCTCTCTCTCTCTCTCTCTCTCAAACAAAAAGCTGTATAGTCACGATGGCAATCACCGCTACTGAAAACAACGGCGTTTCGTTGATCACCGATAAGGTTTCATACGATCTCGTGGAAACAGATGTTGAGATCATCACTTCCGGTCGCCGTCGTATTCCGGCACACTCCGGCATCCTGGTAAGATTTCTTTTTTTGTTGTTGCATGTCCGATATCCATTTCATACTCTCTTCTTTCGAGGATTTTTTGTTTTGTATTAATCTTTTTTTGTTGTGTTTGAAACTGACAAATGCAGGCCTCTGCGTCGCCGGTACTTACGAACATCATCGAGAAACCGAGGAAAAGCCACGGCGGATCATCGAAGAGAGTCATTAAGATTCTCGGCGTTCCATGCGACGCCGTTTCACTCTTCGTCAGATTCCTCTATTCTCCCAGGTTCGTTTCGTCAGATTTTCAAATATTTTGAATGATTAGGATTTTGATAAAAAAAAATTATATGCTTATTGATGAATTTGTTATCATTATATTTTTTACTAAAATCGTCGGAAATATCATTACAAAATTTGTCTGTTCGGCACAGATCATTCTAGATGTTCGATTTAATTTCTCGTTACCAAATTCGACTTTTCCCATACAAACCAGATTACGATTGATTTGGTCCTGTCATATTCAAAACGTGTGAAACATAAGGGAGACCAAACCACTAAATAATCATCAAATTTGAAATAATCAACTGCTATTTTTTTTTATTTCTTTACCAACTCCGAGGAAATGACTAAAATAACCTTTCGTGTATTTCTTTTAGTCTGACGGAGAAGGAGATGGAGAAATACGGAATCCATCTACTGGCTCTATCACACGTGTACATGGTCACTCAGCTTAAGCAAAGGTGCACGAAAGGCGTCGGCGAGAGAGTGACGGCCGAGAACGTGGTCGATGTTCTCCAGCTGGCTCGGCTCTGCGACGCTCCTGGCCTCTGTCTCAAGTGTATGCGTTTGATCCACTCCAAGTTCAAGACCGTTGAACAGACCGAAGGATGGAAGTTTCTTCAAGAGCACGATCCTTTTCTCGAACTCGACATTCTCCAATTCATCGACGAGGCTGAATCGGTAATATATTTTAAACTCAAAAACGTTTTTTCTCTGTTTGCTTCTTTAAAAGCTCTGTTTTATTGTTTGACCCCTCCGGTTTAATATGTATAAACCGAAAATCTGGAATTAAACCAAAATCGTAGCAAATTGATATGTTTCAGTTTGATCACTACTAGTTACCAAAAAAAATATCGACAAAAAAGTCCGAAATAATTGATCCGTATTAGCCTCTGATCATGGTTAGTTCTTTTCTGTAATTTCTTGCAGAGGAAGAAACGAAGACGGAGACACAGACGTGAACAGAATCTTTATATGCAACTGAGTGAAGCCATGGAATGTATAGAGCACATATGTACCGAAGGTTGCACGTTGGTCGGACCATCGTCCAACTTGGACAACAATAAGTCAACATCTGAAGTAAAAGCCGGCCCATGCAGTGCATTCACGACTTGTTACGGACTCCAGCTTCTGATACGTCACTTTGCAGTCTGCAAAAAGCGAGTCGATGGCAAAGGTTGTCTTCGTTGCAAGAGAATGATTCAACTCCTTAGACTCCATTCTTCAATCTGTGACCAATCCGAGTCTTGCCGTGTCCCTCTTTGCAGGTAAAATAAAATAAAACCGACATTATGAGAATCAATAAAACCACGTTTTTCGTTTATGTTTCTAAATTCTAATGATGAAAGTTTCACTTTTTGATTGTTAATCTCGTCTTGATTTTTCACTTTCGGCGCCAACCATAATAATATGTCTGTGGTGGTGACCTACTTATTAGATAATGAGTCATGATCAGACGGCTGGAAAAACTTTTGTTTTTAAAAAGATATTTTAGAAGTTGGAAATCTAATTTCGTTGTCACTTTTTTGATTATTGGTGATTGGAGCAGGCAATTTAAGAAAAGAGGAGAAAAGGACAAGAAAATGGTTGAGGACACGAAGTGGAATGTTCTAGTGAGAAGAGTTGCATCTGCTAAAGCTATGTCTTCATTGTCCCAATCAAAGAAGGAAAAAAAAAGTGAAGTGTTATTAAAAGAAGAAGCAGAAGATTTCATCAGAATCCGGAAGAAGTTATTTTGAATTTTTTTTTTTTTATAGATTATATACATAACGAAGCGATTGTAGTCATTAGTTTGTATCTCGGACCGGTTAATTGGGTTAAATTTGTTGATGAGTAACCCTTTTAATCTGTCGTTTGTTTGATCGTATCTATAAATAAACGAATTACTTATGTATTTTTGTTGTTTCATAAGTAAGTATTTTCTTTGTATTTTATTTTTTTTAAAGTAACACTTCTCTATAACAGCATTTTGAATAAATTCTCTAGTGGTTAAAATTTCGTACTATTCTTATACACAGTTCAACAGCAAAAAAACAGCATATTGAGTTGCAAGAACTCTCAGTCACTATCCCTCTCTTCGTTCCGTCTCGAATTTAAAATGAGACTAAAATGACATAAATAATTTTTAATTTTATTATCAAGTTCTCGTCTGGGATCCGTTTCTGAAAAGTCTTGTCCCAAACTCCTGTTCGTCCCCTTCTACAATATTAAATTTTATGTGTTTCGGACATAATATTTGAACATATCATTCAGAGGAAAATCTGGTTAGGAATACAATTCAAATTTGTCAAAATAAGACTTAGTTGTATCACATATATTTATTTTGTTGCTGGTTGGTCTTCAAGCTTATATGACCAGACCTTATTATATATGAATCCTAAAAACTTGAGATTGTATATGAGGTAGTTCTTTATTTAAAATTCAAGTTAGATTGGTCCAATCAATCACGATAATTGTACCCCTACGAATGATAAAAGGTAAAATTTCAAGGAAGAAACAGAAATTCGATGTAAGAGATCAAAATTGACCAACTGGTGTTAGTCATTGGTATGGTGGAAGGTGATCATAATCACTGATTCAAAACAAATTATTAGAAAAAGACATGTGGTATTTTGTGAGAGCAGATATTTATGTATTAATAAGTGAAGTGGAAAACGGCAAGACGCGTGGGAAACGGACTAACCACGCAATGTGGTTTCGTGTCTGATGTCTTATATATAAACTCATACTGATTACTACCATATGAATGCAATAGCTACAAAGTATAAAACAGAATAAAAGATTTACTAGAGTTTTTTCTTTTCTATTTGGTATTAAAATATCTTCATGTTATGTCAAACTATCTTCATGTTATGACAAAAGAATTTAGCAAAAAAAAAAAGATAAGACGACGATAATGTGAGACATCTCTTGTAAACTAAAGGTTCAGAAAGATCGAGCGAGTTTAATTACAGATCTTTTTATCTAAATTGTTTTTAGAATATGAATGGAAACGGCAATTTATATAGAAAATATCATATCTCTCAACTGTTGGAAGAAGTCAATGCAAGAAGGTCGGAGAGAACGAGTCGCAAGGTGTTTAAGTTGTTTTAGTTTCAAATAATGACCTGCAATTTCGGTCAAATTAGTTGCAGAAGAAGATTTGTTTCTTTGCATCATTTTAGGAGTTTCTGTTTCATTGTAAAGGCTATAAAAGCCATCGTATTTCATTGAATAAGACACACAAGTTTTCAGCATCTTATATTCGAGTACTTGATTCTTTCAAATTGGTATCAGAGCTCTCTAGATATTGAAAACTTGAAACAAAGAAGCCGTAGCTTCAAAACACAAAAAAAACCGTAGCTTCAAAACTCAAAAAAAAAAGATGGGTGATGACAAAATGAAGTTACCACAATTTGATGGCCATTGGGATCATTGGAGTGAGATGATGGAAAATTTCTTCAGAGCCAGAGGTCTGTGGAGTCTGATTGAAATCGGTTATGAAGAACCTGCTCCCACGACGGTTCTCACTACCGAGCAACGACAACAACTAGATGATGCCAAATCCAATGATCACAAACTGAAGCATTATCTTTATCAGTCCATTGATAGAGTCACGTTCGAGCAAATCTTAGATCGGAGGACGTCTAAGATTATTTGGGAATCCATGAAGAAGAAGTTCGGGGGAAACGATCGTGTGAAGAAATCCTTGTTGCAGAAGCTAAGAAGGGATTTCGAGCTGTTAGAGATGAAAGAAGCAGAGACGGTGGAAGAATACTTCAGGAGAGTACTGGCCATCACAAATCAGATGAGGAGTAACGGAGAGGCAATGACAGATTCCAAGGTGGTTCAAAAAATCCTGCGAACTCTCAGTGAAAAGTTCATGTACGTGGTGGTCTCAATCGAGGAATCAAAGGACATCGAGCTACTCACACTCGATGAACTGCAGAGCTCACTAGCAGTGCATGAACAAAAGTTCAGGAAACAGGACAAAGGAGATGATCAGGTTCTAAAAGTAACCTATGGGAGAGGAGCTGGAGTCAGAGGAAGAGGTGCGTATGGTAGAGGCAGAGGGCGTGGCCGTGGACGCGCGTTTCAAAACAAAAGCACAGTAGAGTGCTACAAATGCCATCGCCTTGGACATTTCCAGAATGAGTGTCCAAAGTGGGAAGAAGAAGCAAACTACGCAGATGAAGAGGAAGAGATGCTGTTAATGGCACATGTAGAAGAAGAAGACATTGAAACAAAAGTGGAGAAGCTCATGATGACGTACGGAGGTGACGATGGTGAGAAAGAAAACATGAGGAAAAAAGCTTGGTTTCTCGACTCAGGCTGCTCAAACCACATGAGTGGAGACCGAAAATTGTTCCTGAAGATGAACACTGAGTTTAAACACTTGGTAAAGTTGGGGAATGACAAGAGATTGGAAGTGGTGGGCAAAGGGAATGTACGACTGGTTCTGAATGGCGCTGCATACACCATCAGTGAGGTATACTACATTCCAGAACTCAAAAACAATTTACTGAGTCTTGGACAGCTTCAAGAGAAAGATGTAACAATCATTATTCGGAAAGGAGCGTGCAAAATCTATCATGATGAGAAGGGGGGCTGATTGCAGAGAGCAAGATGAGCAGAAACAGAATGTTTATGCTGTATAATCAAGCTGGCGAGGAAGTACAGCAGCAGAGGTGTCTACAGACTGTTGCAGAAGACATACCAAAACTCTGGCATGAAAGGTACGGACACCTCAGCTACACAGGAATGAAAACACTACAGAATAAAGAAATGGTGTATGGCCTTCCAAGGTTTGATACACAAAACTTCACCTGTTCGGATTGTTTGGTGGGAAAACAATCAAGAAACCCCATCCCTAAGACGAGCAAGTGGAGAGCAAAGGAGGTTCTGGAGCTCATACACTCAGACATCTGTGGCCCGATCAGCCCTACCACCACCAGTGGAAAGAGATACGTCCTGTGTTTCATTGACGACTGCAGCAGAAAGGCGTGGGCTTACCTCTTGAAAGAGAAATCAGAAGCATTTGATCTCTTCAAAACATTCAAGATAAAGGTGGAGACAGAGACTGGAAAGAAGATCAAATGTTTAAGAACTGATCGAGGAGGCGAGTACACGTCAGCTGAGTTCACAAACTTCTGCAAAGAGGAAGGAATCCGCAGACAACTGACCACGGCATACACACCACAACAAAACGGTGTTGCAGAGAGGAAGAACCGTACGGTTATGAACATGGTGAGATCCATGCTTTCAATGAGAAAGGTGCCTAAGATATTCTGGGCAGAGGCTGTGATTTGGACATTTTACATCTTAAACAGATGTCCAACTCATTCGGTGAAGGATGTGACACCACAAGAAGCCTGGAGTGGAATAAGGCCAAACGTAGAGCATTTCAGAGTATGGGGAAGTGTCGCACACGTTCATGTTCCAGATCAAAAGAGAAGGAAGCTCGATGATAAGAGCACGGTCTGCATACTTCTTGGCTTCTCAGAAGAATCAAAGGGATACCGTTTATACAATCCCGAAACCAAGAAAATCATTGTGAGTAAAGACGTGATATTTGAAGAAACAAGAGGATGGAATTGGGAAGAGAGTCAAGATCATCAAGAAACTGATCTTACATGGAATGATGATGAGCATATATGGGAAGAAAGCGATGAGGAGAATGGAGGAGAACACGAAAATGGAGAAGAACATCCTGCAGAAGCCACTGGAGAAGCTCAAATTCAGCAACCTGCAACAATCAGGGAGGGTCGAGCAACAAGACCTCCCAGATATCTGAACGATTACGTCACCGGGAATGAGATCGATGACGATGACGATGAAGTTAACATGACGGTGTTAAATTTATCTGACCCACACACCTTCGAAGAGGCAGAGAAGAGTCTTAAATGGAGAGAAGCTATGAATGAAGAGATAAATTCAATTGAGAAAAACCAGACTTGGGAGCTTTCAGAGTTACCGCAAGGAGCAAAATGCATTGGTGTCAAATGGATTTACAAGACGAAGCTCAATGAGAATGGAGAAGTGAGCAAACACAAAGCTCGATTGGTGGCCAAAGGGTATTCTCAAGAGCACGGGATCGACTACACTGAAATATATGCCCCAGTAGCTCGTATGGACACTATCAGAAGTATCTTATCCACTGCAGCAAGAAAAGGTTGGATCATTTATCAGTTAGATGTCAAGTCAGCCTTTCTCTATGGGATACTTGAGGAGGATGTTTACATACAACAACCTAGAGGTTACGAAGTGAGTGGAGAGGAAGATAAAGTCTATAAGCTTCACAAGGCGTTGTATGGATTAAAGTAGGCTCCAAGAGCCTGGTTCAGTCGAATTGGGGACTACTTTGCCAAAGCCGGTTTCACCAAGTCGCAGAATGAGGAAACTCTGTTCCTCAAGAAAAATCAACATGGAAAGTCACTCTACGTAAGTGTTTATGTCGATGATTTAATCTATACGGGAGACGACATTTCAATGATGGAAGATTTCAAGGAATCAATGGAAGAAGAATTCGACATGACGGATCTTGGGAAGATGCGATACTTCCTCGGAATTGAGGTATTGCAAACATCACACGGGATACATATTTCACAAAGAAAATATGCCCTTGAAGTGTTAAGGCGTTTTGAGATGGAGGAGTGCAATTCTGTGAGCAGTCCAATGGTGCCCGGGAACAAGTTGAACCTAGATGAAGAAGGAGAACGAGTAGATGAAACTCTCTATAAACAGATCATAGGGAGTCTCATGTACATCACGACAACCAGACCAGACCTGCAATTCTCTGTAAGTCTCCTAAGCCGATACATGTCTAAGCCTACAACTATGCATCTACAAGCTGCAAAAAGAGTCTTGAGGTATCTGAGAGGCACAGTGGATTTCGGGATTTGGTACAAGCGAGGAGGTACGGGAGAAGTTTCAGTATATACTGATAGTGATTTTGCAGGAGATATTGATAGTAGAAAGAGTACTTCGGGCTATGTTTTTCTCATGGATGGAAGTGCAGTCGCTTGGTTGTCAAAGAAGCAGCCCATAGTTACTCTCTCTACTACGGAAGCTGAATATGTGGCTGCCTCGGTCTGTGCGTGTCAAGCTGTTTGGCTTAAGAGAATATTGGAGGAGTTGGGTCACGATGTGAAAGGAAGTACGATCATACGGTGTGATAATACTTCAACTATCAAGTTATCAAAAAATCCAGTTTTCCATGGTAGGTGTAAACATATTGGTGTGCGCTTTCACTTCCTGCGAGATCTGGTTAATGAAGGAGTCATAAGTCTTGAACACTGTGGGACAAGTGAGCAAGTGGCTGATATTTTTACGAAGCCACTGAATCGGGAAATGTTTGAAGGTTTAAGAGGGAAGCTTGGAGTTTGTTCAGCATCTGGTAAGCTCAAACTTGTGGACCAAGTTTAGCTTAGGGAGGGTTTGTTGGAAGAAGTCAATGCAAGAAGGTCGGAGAGAACGAGTCGCAAGGTGTTTAAGTTGTTTTAGTTTCAAATAATGACCTGCAGTTTCGGTCAAATTAGTTGCAGAAGAAGATTTGTTTCTCTGCATCATTTTAGGAGTTTCTGTTTCATTGTAAAGGCTATAAAAGCCATCGTATTTCATTGAATAAGACACACAAGTTTTCAGCATCTTATATTCGAGTACTTGATCCTTTCATCAACTGTTCGGATAGTGCATGGAGCCATGCAGCCACAAATGTTTTCATACTACTAGACCTGGAAACAGGAATGGCTAAAGATTCAACCACATATGAATTAAAGACAAAATTAAACAAAATTTATTAAAATCTGATTTTAAGTGATTGTGTTTGCGTATAACATTTGAGTTGTACAGAAATGTTGCAATGAATAATGAAGATGGACGTGTCCCAAAATCGGGTTGGTATTGAAAACATACAAATGATAATAAAAAAAATTTAGCAATAAGAGAAAGAAATAAAAAAATACATCGAAATAATGGTATAGGTAACCTCCTTCAAAAACTAGGATTAGAAGCAACTTAGTGTTATACTGAATCCTAAAATCTAACATACATTAAAAAAAATGGTATAAACTAGATGAATGATATAGCTTTTGGTGATAGCAGTACATTGGATACCATTGTTGTGACTTATCAATTAAACCAATAATGAAAAATGTGAAATCCATTATATTAAACAGAATACATGTGAACCTAAATGTTACATATTTAGATTTCTAATAAAATTTAGTTTTGCGAAGAAAAGAATTCACAGGTTTAGTCACAGTCAAAATTTGATTATAAAGATAGTTTTGTGAGAGGATTTTAACAAAAACATTCAAATCATCTATACCAAATAAATCAATGATAAGCTTTTTTTTTCAGTTCACAGTTTAGCCAAATTTAATTATGACTTAAGACTATTACAAAAAAAAACATTTAGACCATTACAAAAAAGTGTTTCTGGTAAGATTAGACATATGATTTGGTCGGTTTTGAAAAATGTACAAATTTTGATTTTTAGATAAAAGTATAATGTATTAATTAAATTATAAAGATTAATCTTTGTTGAAAAAAACATCAAACCATAAAGAATAAAAAAATTATATACAAACACCAAAAGAATAAATGAGATAAAATTTAATTTGATTATATATTTAATTTGAGAAATAGATATAACTTATTAGAGCATATGAGCTTATGGTTAAAAATATATGTTTTGGACTCATGTCAAGGAATTTATTAATCTAACTCTTCACTAAAATATAAAAATTTGTTATAACCAAACTTGTTATTTTTTTTTATTATATGTTGTAGTTTAAAGGAAGACAACAACTTATAGCCTATGGGATTATGAAAATACTTTCATCCCCTATAATTTTCCTGCTGATAAAACAGCTTATGAATAGATAGTAAAGTACTCTTGTGAAAAAAAAAAAAAAAAAGAATAGATAGTAAAGGAGTTGAGAGAAAAGAGGTTTAGTGGGCAACTAACTATCATAGCTGTTATAGGTTATGTTAACAGTTTTGTGAATGAAAATGTTGGTAAAGAAATCAAAATTATTTATAATAAATTATTATTATTTTTTTTTCTTTATTTTGTTTAGTTTCAAAACACTATATTAATGTCTATAATAATGATTTTTCAAAGATCTTATCATAAAGTTTGGAAGAGCTGGACATACCACTATCTAAGTCAATGAAAATAATTTACTTAAAATTAGTAATGTTGTTTGGTTTTGGTATGACTTCAAACCATTTCTACTTGTGTTCAGCCGCAATCCTTGTAAGGTGGCAAACAAATAAAACGAAGAAGGCTAAAAACAGTTAAGAAAAACAGTATTTATCTCTTCTTTTTTTTTTTTTGTAAATCTTAAGATTTTGTAAAGTGATCATCCATCTCTGGTTTTCTCTGAATTCGAATTGTTTTGTGTAGTAATTTCTACAACTACCAATAATTGGCTTCTCTTGAATCTAAAATAATCATCTTACAACTTTTTTTTTTATGGCAAAACAAAATTTTGGACCGATTTTATCATTTTTTCATATAGGATCAATAAAAAAAACATAAATATCTGTGATCTCATCGGGATAAACATCATAAATATTGTTTAGTTGTCATCTTAAAAAAACATGCAATATTAATAATAGCCACTTTTTAGTGGAACTTTAAAAGTAATAATGGAATATAATATTGGTGTATTGAAGGTCCAATTAAACACATAATATATTGCTAATATATTGGTTAGATCCATTGTACAAAGAAAATAATATTGAATGACTGTTTATTTATTTTAGTTAAATACTAACCATTGGTTAATTCTAAAGTGAACTGTACCAACATTGTTTTTTTTGACAATAGTGAAATTGTATTTAGATATTTCGTTTTATAGTTCCAAAAAAGGTTAGTTTTATTGTGGATTCCACTTAAACATAACTTAAAACTAGACAATATTAAATTAATCTCATCTTTCCAATACATATTTTCACTTTTTTTATATAGTTGGAATGACTCAAAGTGACTCAATAAATAACGTGAACACATACTGTATCTAGTTTTATAGAAGGAAACTTGAACATTTCAAGACAAACCAAACATTCCAACAATATCCACCAAAATGTTTTATATCCAAATTAGCAAATCCATCCATATCAATATTTATTATAAAAAAGTTATATATGCGAGAAAAAAATAGACAATCCATCAGATATCTCCCCAATTTAGCAGAGAAAAACCACCGCAAATTATTAACACTAAAGGAGTAAATCTCATTGTTAACACTTGGCTCTATAATCAACTGGTTCCATTAGTTGGTGTGAAAGCAGTAAGCACAACAGGTTAGGGAAACTGAGGGAAACTAACTGATCGAAGAACATCATGACAAGTACATTCGAATAGTTTATACAATCACAAAATATATACTTCTTAAGATCTAAAGCCCATGGATTGATCAAGATATGAGAAGAAACCTAGCTGCATGAAATAGAGAGGGAGAGAAAAAAAACTTGGAATATAAAGACTTTAACACAATGCGCCAAATGCGAAACCTTTTTTTATTAGAATGAGATGAAATATATCAGAACAAACAAATGATGAAGATAGACTAATAAATGCTTCTTCTTCTTCTTCTTCTTAACACTATCAGCGTAAATCAAGATCTCCTCCTCCAACCAACGACGCTGTTTCAGCTAGATCCGGACACTGAATTATGCTCAAGTTCAACAAGAAACTAAAATAAAAACTCATAGGTTGATCGGATTCATTTCCACAGATCGTAATCACGAGATAAGCAAGAGAAACTGGAACAGTTTTCTCAAAAAACAGATTTGTTGCAAGGCTTGTTCTGGTATGTTATGAGAGAAGGGCTATGTCTCTGAGTTGGACTGAAGCAAGACTTGCTCCTCAAGAATCTATGCATTAGATTCGCTGTTGCAGGGTAAGAAAAAAAAAACCTAAGAAAATCTAAGACAACGTCGTTTCCCGCTGGCAAGAATTTAGGAATGATGAAAAATTAAAAAGTGCCCACACGCAGGATCGAACTACGGACCTTCAGTTTACAAGACTGACGCTCTACCACTGAGCTATACGGGCCACTTGTACACTAGTTTCAATTGTATTAATATATTTCTATTTCGAAGGACCAATATTTCTACAAATGAAATAACAAAACAATGTAATTGTTATCGTAAAAAAAAAAAAAAAAGCGCCAAGTTAACTGTGACGTATGATCAATGGTACCTTGAGCTATATGTCTAAGTACAACTGAACCAAACCAAAGTTACATTAAATAATCAGTAATCTGAAACCAAAACAGTTTATAAATATGGATTATTTGGTTTTCCGTTTCTACAAAACCCAAAATATTATTATAAGATGAAACATATATAACCTCACACATATAGTCGTAATTCGTAAACGACGAACAACTGATTGTTTGGAGAATTGTGATATGTTCCTTGATTGGCTATATCTTGAGTAGGAAGAGAGAAGAAAAGAAAAAGTTAGAGGAGAATAGAAGAACTTATTCATTATATTTCTGGATAAAGTGTTCTTCATGACACCATAAGCTTAGTAGTACAGACATGTAAACATAAACTGCTGGGGCATATAACCCACTTATTTCATACGACAGGCCCACTCGGCCCAACTCAGAGATCAGAACGTAAATTCCAGCTGTTCCAAAGAAGCTGAAAATCAATAACAGAGAGCTGCTGATCATCAAGCCTCTTCCATGTCTCAATCGCTTTCACTTCTCCCCAGTTTCCATTATCTTTCTTCTTCAGTTTAGCAAGCACAACTCTCGCTCTCCTCTCCCACCCAGCTTTACCATAAGCATGGTATCCAAACCCACCACCGTAGCATAGATTCAAACCTTTGAGTTTACCGCAAAAGTCGTTGACATGGTCGTGACCCACAAAAACGGATTTCACATCTCCTCTAGCTACCAATAGCGTGAAAAAACCCGAGTTTGTGGAAGGCGGGCTTGGATTTTCTTGTCTCACACCTTTTGAGGCGCTTTCTGTATCGAAACTCGAAAACTCCGGTAATGGAATGTGGAAGAAAGCTAGTCCTGGAGCTGTACCTTTCTGAGGATTAGGCTTTTCATTGTACTCCCTCTGCGATGATTATCATCAAAACCAATAACTCAAAACAACAGTGTTGAAATCAGGAAACAAAAAAAAAAGGAGATTGATCGGTCACTGTAGATGATACCTGGAGACGTTTTGAAGTGCGTTCGTACCAGAACTGCTGAGAAGTTTTGATCCAATCATAATTACTCAAGCTAGGAACACCAGCGTAATCTCCACTGTCGAGCAAAAAGAGATTGAGCACAGATTTGTTCTGTAGACTCGAATCAGCAGCTCCATGGATTTCGAGATTGTAATTACCAAAGCCATCAATGTAATAGACAGCCTCAGGAGGATTCACTTGAGATAAAGTGTTGGGAAGCGTCACGATATATTCCATGAGTTGTTGTCGGGTCAATCTAGATTCTTGATCATGGTTTCCCAAAACAGCAACCCATGGGATTTTTGACGCAATCGCTGGAGCAAAAGCAGCGTTCATGGATTTCACAGCGTCCTTAACATTGGCCCCAAAGATATTATCACCTGAGAATGAATACAAAACCCCCAAAGAGAATAAATTTCTACAACGTAAATCAACGGCGGATTCATCAGCGTTTTCAAATACAAAATTTACAGTATAAGAAGTGATAGTTAGAGACAGATGAGCAACCGAGCGGAGAAAATTAGGGCTCTACCGGTGAAGACGATGAGGTCAGGTTTCTCGGCGGCGATGACTCGGGACATGAAGGCGGTGGTGTTGAGGTCGGAGCAGTGAGCCTGCTGACTAGGAAGAACATTGAGACACCCTGTACTCGCGCCGTTTGCGTAGTGCATATCCGCCACTTGTAGTATCTTGAACTCGCCGTCTACGCCGAAACTGAGTTTTGCCGATGAAGGAATCGGAGCTAAACAGAGACAAACCAGAAACACGGAGAGAAGCAAGAAGTCGAATACGCTCGTTCCTCTCTTGTTGTTCGTCATTGTTGTGGTACCAATACAGTCGGTAAAGTGGACTTGATTGGAGTCTCTCACTCTCTCAGTCTAAAATATAAGCCACTGTGTGTTGGAAGAAGCCAAAAGGAAGGGACCAGGAAGACTTTTTAATTTGAATACACCCGCCTTTACTTTAAAAACCACACAAAAAAAGAGTATATATACCAAGCGTAATAGACACACAAACAAAACAAATCTATACAACATATAATAGTGGATGTATAACGTATGCAATAATTGAATACCTCTGTTATTATATATACAAGCATAATAGACACACACACACAAACAAATACAACATAGTGGATGTATAACTTATGCAATAATTGAACACCTCTGTTATTATATATATAATTTTGGTGTACTTAATGTACTATTATAACAATAGTTTAAAGTTAGTTATACAACATAGTGCATGTATAACGTCTGCACTCTGCACTATGCAATAATTGAAGTTTGAACACCTATTATTATATAATTTTACTATACGTAATGCACTATAATAATTTTTATATAATAATAATGGTTTGTTGTTCTCGCAAAATTAAATAATAGGACTAGTAGTTTTTTGTATTTTGTAATTAAATAATTGTAGTTTTTTGTAATAATAGTGTTCTTGTTCTCGCAAAATGAAATTAGGGAGGGGACCCTAATAGGACCTTTTAATTTTAATTTTTTTTGACACGTGGGTTAAATAATTTGTTTTTAGTTCAAATGACCAGTAGATCCACAAAGCAATCACTACGTGTGAAGATAAAATCCATAAATGAAATGGAAATAACAAAACAAAACCATGTGTTTGTTGGCGCCAAGTTAACAGTGACGTTTTATAAACCTTCTCCAAGACTTCAACTTGATGGAATGTGAAGCCGTGAAGGTGGTTTGATCAATGGTAACTTGCATTAACCGTATCAGTAATCTGACACTATATATAACAGTTTGTAAATATGAATTGTTCGGTTTCCGTTTCTACAAAACCCAAAATATTATTATCAGATGAAACATAAGTACATAACCACATAGAGTCATAAACAGGGAACAGCTGATCCGTTTGAAAAATTGTGGTACGTTCCTTGATCGGCCATATCTTGATTAGGAGGAGAATATGTTAGAATCAGAAGAAGGGGTTAAGGAATAAGGAGAATCGTAGAAGAACTTATTCATTAATTATATAATCCTGGTTAAAGTGTTCTTCATCCACAACATTAGCTTAAATAACATGGACTGGGCATATAACTCATTTATTTCATACGACAGGCCCACTCGGCCCATCTCAGAGATCAGCAGAATACCAAAGAAGCTGATCATCAATAACAGAGAGATCCTCCTGATCATCAAGCCTCTTCCACGTATCAACCGATTTCACATCTCCCCAGTTTCCATTTTCTTCCAGACAACTCTGGCTCTCCTCTCCCGCCCAACTTTACCATAAGCATGGTATCCAAACCCACCACCATAGCATAGATTCAACTCTACGAGTTTACCGCAAAAGTCGTTGACATGGTCGTGACCCACAAAAACTGATTTCACATCTCCTCTAGCTACTAATGTCGTGAAAAAACCCGAGTTTGTGGAAGGCGAGCATGGATCTTCCTGTCTTTCTCCTGTTGTGGCGTTCTTTGAGTTGAAACTCCAGAACTCCGGCAATGGAATGTGGAAGAAAGCTAGTCCGGGAGCTTTACCTAGCTGAAGATTAGGCTCTGCATTGTATTCCCTCTGCGATTATCATCAAAACCAAGACTCAAAACAACAGTGCTGAAATCAGTGAGACAAAAAAAACCAGACTGACTGTTCACTGTTGATGATACCTGGAGACGTTTTGAAGTGCGTTCGTACCAGAACTGCTGAGAAGCTTTGATCCAACATAACCTCTTATTTTTAAAGGAACAGTAGTGCGATCGCCACTGTCGAGAAAATAGAGATTGAGCACAGATTTGTTCTGTAGACTCGAATCAGCAGCTCCATGGATTTCGAGATTGTAATTACCAAACCCATCAATGTAATCAGCAGCCTCAGGAGGATTCACTTGAGATAACATGTTGGGAAGGGTCACGATATATTTCATGAGTTCTTGTCGGGTTGAAGTACTTTGTGAATCATGGTTTCCCAAAACAACAACCCATGGGATTTTAGGCTCAATCGCTGGAGCAAAAGCAGCGTTCATGGACTTCACAGCGTCTTTTACATCAGGCCCATAGATATTATCACCTGAGAAAGAATACAAAACTATACGGGCTACTTGTACAATGCTTTCAGTTGAACATATAAATTGTGTTTCAAAGAACCAATAGATCCACAAAGCAAACAGCAAGTGTGGAAAAAAGTTCATATCCGAAAACAAAATAGGAAAACAAAACCATGTATTTGTTGGCGCCAAGCTAACGGTGACGTTAGTTATTAGTACCTTCTTTCAACTTGACGATGTGAAAGTGAGATATATGATCATAGGAACTTAAGTTATATATCTGACGAAAACCGAACCAACACCAAAGTTACCTTAAACTAATCAGTAATCTGAGTTCTGAAACCAAAACAGGTTATCAATACGGATTATTTGGTTTTCCGTTTCTACAAAACCCAAAATATTGTAATCAGATGAAACATAACCACATATAGTCATAATAAACGAGGAACAACTGATCCGTTTGGAGAACTGTTCCAAAGAACCTGAGCATCAATAATAGAGAGATGCTGATCATCAAGCCTCTTCCATGTCTTGATCGATTTCACATCTCCCCAGCTTCCATTTCCTTTCTTATTCAAGTCAGCAACGACAACTCTCGCTCTTCTCGCCCACCCAGCTTTACCATAAGCATGGTATCCAAACCCACCACCATAGCATAGATTCAAACCTTTGAGTTTGCCGCAAAAGTCGTTGACATGGTCGTGACCCACAAACACAGATTTCACATCTCCTCTAGCTACCAATGTGGTGAAGAAACCCGAGTTTGTGGAAGCCGAGAATGTGCCTTCTTGTCTCACTCCTTTTGTGGCATTCTTTGAGTTGAAACTCCAAAACTCCGGTAATGGAATGTGGAAGTAAGCTAGTCCTGGAGCTGTGCCTTGCTGAGGATTAGGCTTGGCGTTGTACTTCCTCTGCGTTTATCATTAAAACCAATACTCAAAACAACAAAAATAACGAGATCAATGAGACAATAAAAAAACGAGACTGATTGTTCATAGTTGATGATACCTGGAGACGTTTTGAAGTGCGTTCGTACCAGAATTGCTGAGAAGTTTTGACCCAATCATAACCTTCCATGTAAGGAACACTAGAGTAATCTCCACTATCGAGAAAAAAGAGATTGAGCACGGATTTGTTCTGTAGACTCGAGTCAGAAGCTCCATGGATTTGGAGATTGTAGTTACCAAAGCCATCAATGTAATGAGCAGCCTCAGGAGGATTCACTTGAGACAGAGTGTTGGGAAGCGTCACGATGTGATTCATGAGTTGTTGGCGGGTCAATGTAGATTCTTGATCATGGTTTCCCAAAATAGCAACCCATGGGATTTTAGACGCAATCGCTGGAGCAAAAGCAGCGTTCATGGACTTAACCGCGTCTTTAACATCAAACCCAAAGATATTATCACCTGAGAATGAATACAAGAAACCCCCTAAAGAGAATCAATCTCTACAACCATCATCAGCTAAAACCCCAAGCTAAGTCTTGTGTGCTAATCGGATTGTGGGAAAAGATTAGTTTTTTTTATAATAAAGTTGGGATTTTTACCGGTGAAGACGATGAGGTCAGGCTTCTCGGCGGCGATGACTCGGGACATGAAGGCAGTGGTGTTGAGGTCGGAGCAGTGAGCCTTCTGGCTAGGAAGAACATTGAGACACCCTGTAGTCGCGCCATTCGCGAAGTGCATATCCGCCACTTGGAGTATCTTGAACTCGCCGTTCACGCCGAAACTGAGTTTCTGACGTTGTGCCGTCGCCGGGATCGGAGCTATGCAGAGGCTAGCCAAAAGCACGGAGAGAAGGGAGAAATCGAACAGGCTCCTTCTTCTTTTGTTGACCGCCATTGTTACGGCACCAAGAAAGACGGTAGAGTGGGATTTGATTGTATTGAAGTCTCTAAGTGTGTAGGAAGAAGCCAAAAGGCAAGCGACCATGAAAAAGGAACAATTTTTCATTTTGTTTTGTTTATTTTTTCTTTTAAAAGTCTTTTATTTTCACCATCTAAGAACACGATTATCGGAAATTTTGAAATATAGTCTTTAAAAAATATATATATAAATTATTAGATATTATTTTTTTATTAAAGTGTGGTCTTCAAATTTTTAGAACAATCAATGAAAATGTTTAATGTTAAAAATCTTTTATCGATTATTCTAAGAATTTAGACACTATACTTTAATAAAAAAAAATATATATAATAATTTATATTATCTTTATTTTTTATAGAGACTATAATTAAAAATCTCCAATAATGATGCTCTAAGTTAATTATATAAGATTATTTTTAGTTATAACTTTGGAATGGAATACATGAATGACTGAAGAAGTATAAAATGTCCCTTTTTAATAAATCTAATGACGATCTAGAATGTCAAAATACCAGAATGTTTTCAATTTTAATGAAAGTAGAACGAGCCGAGCGACGGTGACGGTGGATTGGTGATTGTTCTTATTGGGTTAATTTTGGTTTTTTTTTAATCGGATCCTCCTTATTAGGCCAATTAGGAACTCGAGGAAACCCGTAATTGTGATATCAATGAGACGATAGGGTTTTTTGGTCATTTTCACCATTTTTTTTTTGCCTGAAATGGTTTTAAATTGTATGAAAAGCAAATCATTACTCGCTCTCCCAATATCTTATCCTATTAAAAGAAAAAAACTTCTCTACACACAGTTTTTTCTCTGGTTTTGAGAATGGTTTTAGGGTTTAAAATACGAGTAAGCATCCATTCGTCCATGTGTTGTTTTTCCCCTTCCATTCTCTCCCGTAACAAAAACATTCAAATCATATTTACCAAATAAATCAATAGTAAGTTTTTTTTTTTTCAGTTAGCAATTGAGCTAAATTTAGTTATGACTTGAGATCAATACAAAAAAAATATTTAGACCATTACAAAATATTGTTTCTAATAATATTAGATGTGTGATTTGGTCGGTTCTGAGAATTATAATTGCACAAATTTTGGTTTTTAGATAAAAATGAAATGTGTTAATTAAATTGTAAAAATTAATCTTTATAGAATAAAATATCAAACTATTTTATTAGTAGAATAAAGCAAAACTTTTTAATTTTTGTTTATTTTCTTTAAAAAATTTTGTATTTTCACCATCTAATACGTTAATTGTGTGGATTATATATAGTCATCATCATGAGTCAATGACAGTGAGTCATCCCTTCAAAATTGAACTCACAAGGATCACAAGTGTAGCAATCTACACTCGAAATCAAAATAGAAAGGTCCGTAGATAGAAGAAAAAATCGATTTGAGATTCTTGCTTTTTTTTTTGGGTATAGGTAGCGATCTTTGCTGGTATTGTGAGATTAGATTAGAGATTTCTCCAATTCCACCGTGAGATTTATGATGAGGTTCATGCATGTTGTGTGCGTGTTTTTTTTTCATATATATCTAGTTCTTGCTGTTCTCAAAGTGATATATAGTTTTAAACGTTCAAAATGTAACCTCTATATATGTTAAATTCATGTATTTGATCCGCAAATGAAAAATATAAATATTTTATTCCAAAGCAAAAGTCGTTAACTTTATGATAACTAATGCTGCCGTACATTCAATGAGTAAAACACATACGTAAGTGAATAAAACATAGAATACCGACTCTAATCAACAACATCGAGTTATTATAAACTAACTCATATACTATATAATAAGATTAGAAATGAAGTCAATCGGACCAGGAATGCTTATTCCCCATTTTGCTTCGTCAATGGACTCGAGGATCTCAACCTGACTTAACCCGGACAAGAGCTTCCAACATCATCATCAGTCTCACCGAGACAAACCAAGATCAAGAACACAAGCTTTTGCGGAAACCCTGAAGCAAGAAACATATTGCTTTGTATATTTTCAAACTGATGACAATCAAGATATATATATATTGTAATATAGATAGATACACAGATTTAGAGACTTGTATATATGTGTGTGTGAGTCATATAAAGAGAGGTTTTGTGTCGTTGTTTTGAGAAGCAAAGCCGTATTGGTATATTCCCGCATGCGAAGTTTCTTTCTTACAGGAAATGGGTGTGGGAAAAAAAGGTATAAAGAGTTAACCTTTTTAAAGTTGTGTTTGGCCTTTTGTAAATAATAATGTGATGCTTTTCATTTTACCCTAAGTTATTTTACACAATGTACAGCCTTTACAACTATTCACCGAACATTATTTTTGCAGGATTCATAGTCAATATTTTATCTATAATTAGCTTCGTTATATTTTTGACTATCGTTCTCACATGCTACGTGACTTGACACGGTTAACAAAAAATGATCAAACTTCTTTATTGGGATTAGAGACAGGATTTAAACAGCAGTGAAAGTGAATGGCATGCAGGTTAGATAGTGGAACAAAACATAACGAACATTAAAAATAAATAGGTTTGCTATAATAGATGCGTAAAATTTAAGAAAATCAGAACTAGTTTAAATTTGTTTTAACTAAGTACTTCAATTTATTAGTTTATTTTTTGCTAAAGCTTCAGTTGCTTTTAATATGAATAAAATATGAGTTGGATATATTCGAAAATGTAAACCAAGATATAGTAAATATTCTAAGTGACATAAACAATGTTGCCGACGTCATGTATCTTGAAAGGTGATATGTTACTTGTGAGACTGATTGTTTTGCTGCTAATCAAATTTATATTAACACGTATGCAATAGTGCAGTGGTAACTGCCACAGAATCTGTGGAAAGGCATAGTATTTGAATGCCGTGTTTGATTTCCACTGCGAACAAGCTTATTGTCTGTTGCGCCACATGAACTATGAGCTTTTACCTGATCGATGATGGGATATGTTTAAGGGAAATTTCTGCCAAAAATCCTACACAGTTTTAGGACTAATTGTCAGTAATCATGGATTTTAGCTTGACAAAAATCGACCGGATCGCCATGCTACTAACGATGCAAAAATTGGTGCTTTAGTGGTCATCATCAATCTACTATAAGATACACGGTTTGTTTTTTTTTTGTTATAAGAAACTAATTTGTTTGCAACCATATAGAAGATAGGGAGTGGCCCAAATGGACCTTCGCGTAAAAAACAAGTCTTCTACAATATCTAAAGAAGACCCCCACCAGATCTACCACTAAATGCATACTAGTATACGACAACTATTTCACTATTTTTGTATTTCCGATTACTTTCCCTGTTTTGTGTAGTTCATCCACGATACACGAAGGATAAGTGTGTGACAAAAATGGCCCAAGAATCAGTAGAAATGGGCTACAGAGGTGAGAGCCCAATATTATTAAATAAGGCCGAGTCGTTGCGTGTTGGTAAACTGGACTTTTCTTTTTCTCTGGTAATGTTTGTTTTTGTTCAGAGAGAGAGAGAGAGAGCAAAAAAATGTTACAGTTCCCGACGTTGATGAGCCAGTTGCCGTCATCGACGAAGACAATTCCGGCGTCGCATTTGCTACCTATACAATGGCCCCAGCCGCAGAATGAAGAGATGCTTCTCGCCATGGAAGAAGCTGAGTTCGAAGAGAAGGTATCTTTTCTTTTCTCTGTAATTCGAATGACAAAGGAACAAAAACTGAACTTCTCGCGTATCACAATTGGCCAACCTCATCTCTTTGATCTCGTATCATGGAGAATAAATGATCAATCTTTGTGTTTGAATTCAAATTTGGTGAAGGTGTTTTTGTTGGTAACTGAGCGAGTTGGCTTTAAGGCAGATCATGTTTTCTTCTCTACTTCACATTCACTAGATGCATTAGGGTATCTCATTGCTCTTCAAACGTTCAGTGCTAATGTTTGCTTATAAGTTGGCAAAAAGTTTGCATTTTTTTGGATGCCACGCCAGTGTTGAGCTGTGTAATTCTTGAGTAGTGGTTGGTATTTTCAATGTTGATTCCGTGGATATAGACTTAAGTTTCCTGAATCACGAATAAAGTGATTGGAAAGAAGCAAAGAGGAAAATTTGATGTTTCAATTGCGGATTTGGAATCTGAAGAGTGAAGTTTAGATAAGAAATACGTTTTCAAACATTGTTTAGATTTCTGTCTGTCTTCTCCTTGTCATCTGAGGTTTTGGTGTTTCCTCTAATTGTATGTATGTATATTCGATTGTTTGATTATAGATGTGGAAGATGAAAAAGGAGAGGGATCGAATCGGACTAATTGTCCATTTCAATGTTGTTATTGCGAATGTTAAGATAAGTTCTGAGTAAATTCTTGTTGTCTCGGTTTCGTGCAGTGCAACGAGATCAGAAAGATGAGTCCTAGCTTACCCGTAATTGGAAAACCAGTGGTTGACAACCATCAAGAAGAAGACGATAATGAGGCAGATGATGATGATGCAGACAATGCAGAGGAATCAGATGGTGAAGAATTCGAGCAAGAAACCGGTTAATCTCTATAACAAATGAAAGTTTGTTGTTGGAATTAGCTTTTATTTGGAGGATACTTTTTCCAAAGCGTCTTGTGCCAATACAACTCTGATTCTGACTTTGTAAGCTAGTTTTTCCTTTCCGTTAGGAGCAAGTTGAAACGGTTTTTACTTTTGCCTCAGAATTTTATTCATGTATTATTATTACTTTGTTTGAGTTTCATGCTATTCATTATTTACTTTGAATCTGTTCAACGATGTGGGTTGGCTTTGTGTTTGTGTGATGACATTAGATATCATGGTAGATTGACTTGATGATGACATTTTCCTCAATTTGACCAGTCTATACACTGTGTAGAAAGAGTTTGTCCAGAATTTTGAAAATTTGGAGAACCTATATTGGGCGAAAAGATCAATAAATATGTTTTATATTTGTATGGCTAAAAAAATCGAGTCTTTTCTGACTTTGAATTTAAAATGCTGAAAAAGGAGCTTCATTTCGTACTCTGTCTGCTGGTTGATTTTTCAACAAAGAAAGTTGAAATTATTTTAAGCAGAAAACACGAGATGTGTGGTACTCTACTCCAAAAGTCATTCTCTCATAATCATTGAACAACAACACTTAATATATCTTATTGTGGAGTTCCAAGTTTTCACTTAAATGAACAATGGGACAAGTTGCTCACCAAATTCTCCATTCTTATAGTCCTCAGGCTGTCCCATTCACAAGTTGCCGGAAATTTGGAAGTCAACTAAACTACGCCGTTCCTTTGTGTACTAATAATTTTTCTTTTATGTTATGTTCTGATTAATTAAGACTTGACTTAATGGTATTGTTTTTTCTTTTCTCAAGTGGGACTAAAATATGGGTATCAAAGAAATAGGAAACCCGTGTGAGCAAAGATCATATGTCCTTCTCTAATCCTGATGACACAATTGAAAAGAAACCCAATGTTAATATTATAGAAAATAATAATCAAGAAAGCTTCATCAAACAATAAAAAAATTACTCCCATCATTATCAAGGAAGCCAAAAGAAAAAAAACCTCGTCAAGTAAAAAATAACTTAAGATTGCGGATGACCGACACGTGTGGACAAACGAATCCACTAGCCCACACGCGTGTAACATCTCTGATATAGACACGAGACGGTCTCTCAGTGTCCGCCACGTATCACGTATACAAAAAGAACGTTCTACATGCGAACACGTGGTAACGGCAACTCTAACGGTTCGTAACGGCAACTCTAAACGGTTCGTAACGGCCCCGGACGAATGTTCCATCTCGTTCACCGTCAAAAATAAATTCTCCACTGGTCACGTCTCCGACCGTAAATGCAAATGAAAAAATTTAATTCTTTCTCTTCACAAACAAACACATCGTAGAAAATTTAAAGCACCTAAATTTTCAAATCCCGATTTTCTTTATTTTTGTATTTCTTTTTCGGTTTATTTTTCTTTCTTTTTTTGTTGCCTCAAATGTCGTCGTATGATGGTATATTCTCGTATCCAAAATCCGTCAATGCCAGATGAGCCTAGTAGAGTCTTTGTTGTGTAGACGACAAGCATAGCAATAGGAATCTCCGGATCTGTGATTGGAGGATCTTCTAGCGAAATCCGTGGGAGGTAGACAATACCGAGATTGTAGATATCTCCCGTACGCCGACGACGGCGAGTTCGGCGGTGAAGGCGTGACGGAGAACGGAGAAGGCGTGGCGGAGAAGGGAGATTTGGGAGATCGATCGCCGCTTGAAGACGACGGCGATTCGTGTCTATGAGATCTCGGAGGCGATAGAACGGCTCGGATCTTTGCTCCGGAGACGCGGTCGTACTCTTCGATGATGTTCGCTAGATCCTCATCTGATTTGACGGAGATTAGAGTCTCGAGATCGCCGTTTGGTAATTGACATCTCAGATCAACGGAGTATCCGCAGAAATCAATTAGTTTCTTCATTAGCTCTGGAGAAAGCCAAAATTTATCAAATCAATCTCAATTTTAGGAATCAATTACAACACACATATTGAAGTGATCTAAAACGAAAATGAAGACGAACCTTCGAAAGAGATAGAACGATCCACGGAGAGGACTCTGGTATGACCTCCCACGTAACGGAGCTTCCCGTCGGTAGAACGAGGGAGGATTCTGCCGCTATAACTGCATAGAAACTTGAGACTGCTTCCACTGTTCTTCTCGTTAACATCGACGGCCACCATTGTTAGGGTTTTTTCTTTCTTTCTTTTTTTGCTCTTTTTCGTTTTTGAATATTTTTTTTTGTTTTCTTTCCGGATTTGTGAGAGAGAGAGGAGGGAAATGATTTTTTTTTCTTCTTTTCTTTGAGTGTTTGCTTTTGGTTGCTTGGTGTCTTAAACCGAGAAGAAAGGTTGCAGATGGATGGCTTTTATAGGCAGGGAGTGACGCCACCGGTGGGACCCAACGCGTATGGCAAAATGGAAATGGAAAATTCGTTGGACCTTGTATGGGCATTTCGGACAATTCTGTTATTCCATAACGGAATATTCTCTCTCTATTATTAAAATTCCATCGAGAAGATTTTTAAAACTGGCCTCATCAAACAAGAATACATTCAAATGAAATTTTGATTAATTGAACAAAAACAATGGATGCGATCTTAGCAGCAGCCCCTCTCTTCCATGCTTATGTACTAAACTAAACCATATGAAAATTGATTTATCAAATACAGTATATTGATTGATTGTTTTTCTTTTTAATTTAATGACACCTTTCTTTTGCTTTATTACGTTCAAAAAATTAAGATATTCCAAGTCTGACCTTGTAGGCCATGTAATTGTAGCACATACCAACGACTCGATTTTACTTTGAAAAAAAAATGGATCAAGTCAAAAGATATGCTTTTGATTGTTCGACAAAAGCATATATGTTATATTCCAAAAATAAGTATGATGCAATTTGGCGTAGATGGTAAGTCTAAAGATTCCAATCGCAAGTATCAAAATTTTCCAAATGCAAATAATTGATTTCAGACTTTACTCCTCATCATCACTCATCAGGACTTGAATTTAGCTCCATACCTTCAATAAACCCCAACGATACCCCATTGCAGCCCATTAAGTGGTCACTCATGGCCCATCTCTAACAAAATCAATTAAATTCGCGCTTTAGAAAAAAAAACAAATAAACCACGGTGAAAATTAGGGTTTCTAATTTGGGAATTTTACTGTCCTACCAGAAGGAATCGTAAAAGTATCTTTTGCTTATTTCCTTTGCGGCCTTACGTCTCTCTCTTTCTGCACTCTCTCATCTCTACAGCATCAAATTCGATTCAAAGTTACGCACTTTACCTGAAAGCGAGAGAAACAACAAGGAAAAAACCCGAAACCTAAGCATCTAAAGTTGTACGATGAGCTCCTATGATCGTAGATTTGCTGATCCGAATTCGTACCGTCAACGCTCTGGGTAAGTGATTTAGCAATCGACCCTTTTTTCTTCAATTCGTTTCCTTTCGATCTGTAACCCATTCGTTTATTCATGTGTTAACTTTAGCGCCCCAGTTGGCTCGTCTCAGCCGATGGATCCTTCTGCCGCACCATACAATCCACGGTACGTTAGTGGTGGTGCTGGTGGATATAAACCGTCTCCTCCTGTAATGGCTGGTGAAGGTTCCGGCTATGGTCGTTACCCAGCTTTCCAGCCACCGACTAGTGGCTTCTCCGTTGGTCGCGGTGGCGGAAGAGGCGGATACGGTCAATACGGGGATAGACGGGGTGGATACGGAGGCGGGAATTGGGGAGGACATGGTGGATCGAGTAAAAGAGAGCTCGATAGCGTTTCTCTCCCCAAGCAGAATTTTGGGAATCTCGTCCATTTCGAGAAGAATTTCTACGTGGAGAGCCCTGCTGTGCAAGCCATGACAGAGCAGGATGTTGCCATGTACAGAACCGAGAAGGATATATCCGTTGAAGGGCATGATGTTCCTAAGCCCATTAAGATGTTCGAAGATGCTAACTTTCCAGGTATCTCATTGGATCGGTTATTTTTTGTTTGTTAATGATTGGGAATATTGTTTTACATGTCATCTGTTCTGTTGAAGTTGGTTTCGATGTTCTGAAATTTGAGTGCTTTGTTCATTAAACGCCATCTAGTTATGCTTATGTTGATATATCTTGTTCTTGGTTAAGTGGTTTGGTTTTGTAGACTTAACTCTTTTATTATCTGTTTGATAGATAATATTCTCGACGCAATTGCTAAATTGGGATTTACTGAGCCAACACCAATACAAGCTCAGGGATGGCCAATGGCTTTGAAGGGTAGGGATTTGATTGGTATTGCTGAGACTGGCTCTGGTAAGACATTGGCTTACTTGTTACCAGCGCTGGTCCATGTGAGTGCGCAACCTCGATTGGGTGAGTTTCTTATAACAATATATTGATGACTGTTTGGATTTTTGCTGCATTCTTTTTCCTGGGAACATGTTTACTTATGTGCATCGTTGGGTTTTATTAGGTCAAGATGATGGACCCATCGTTTTAATACTGGCGCCCACCAGAGAATTAGCAGTTCAGATTCAAGAGGAATCAAGGAAATTTGGGCTGCGATCTGGCGTTAGAAGCACTTGTATCTATGGTGGTGCTCCTAAAGGACCTCAGATTCGCGATCTTAGAAGAGGTTCGTTCTTCTCATTTCAATATTGTAGCTTTCCATATCTGGTTCTTTGATGGAACAGAAAACTTTACAAATCACGATTGTCTTGTCAGGTGTTGAGATTGTAATTGCTACACCTGGTCGTTTGATCGATATGTTGGAATGCCAACACACTAATTTGAAGAGAGTGACTTACCTTGTGTTGGATGAGGCTGACAGAATGTTAGACATGGGATTTGAACCCCAAATTAGAAAGATTGTATCTCAGGTATGCTTCTACTTCCTCCAAATATTGTATCATCACCAATGGGATTTAATCGAAAGAGCTTCTATGCCTGAGCTCTTGTGTTCTGCTACTCAAAACATTATGATTTTAATCGAAATTGTCATTTTCCTTTCACAGATCCGACCTGATAGACAGACACTGCTTTGGAGTGCAACATGGCCACGAGAGGTTGAATCTCTCGCCAGGCAGTTTCTACGAGATCCATATAAGGTCTACTTCATATATTCCTTTAACTTATTCAGATTGAGTATACTGTCATTGATTAAGTACGGGCTGTTTATGTTTGTGGACTGAAATAATTGTTATGACATAGGCCATTATTGGATCAGCAGATCTAAAAGCTAACCAGTCTATTAACCAAGTAATCGAGATTGTACAGACGCCAGAGAAATACACCAGGTTCTTAATTGTTCTGTAATTGGAGAAGAAGCGATTTATATCTTTCTTTGCCTTATGCGACTTTCTCTTTTGATAGGCTCCTTGCACTGCTTAAACAGTTAATGGATGGAAGTAAAATCTTAATATTTGTGGAGACAAAGAGAGGTTGTGATCAAGTGACTAGACAACTGAGAATGGATGGATGGCCAGCTCTTGCCATACACGGTGACAAAAACCAATCGGAAAGAGATCGTGTCTTGTCAGAATTTAAGAGCGGAAGAAGCCCGATAATGACTGCCACTGATGTAGCAGCAAGGGGACTTGGTAGGATTAACTGTAACACAATATGAGAGGATTAGATTATAGACCATTTCGTTTTCTCGGGGTAACTAAAGTCGCCTGGGTGCTGTTTTCCACGGTTTCCTCTGGTATTGAAAAAACAGCCACATGGAAAGATAAAGTGAGCTTTGAAGGATTTGTTCGCCCCATCCATCTCCCGGGCATGGAGCTGATTGGTTTATGAGCAGCCTGGGCGACTCACCCGCTTGCATTAATAGTGTTTTAACCCCGTCACACTCCTTATCCCTGCAAGTTAAGGTGGGCACATTTACTTGGGAAAATGTGTTGCTCTTAGTTTCTTGATCTTTTCAGATCTGCAGTTGTAGGGATAAGGGGGTTCTACTTTTTCCTCTAGGCTTTAGAACACCAAAATCATATACACATCAATTTTCTGATCTTCTTCCTGCATTCTTGATCATATGGCTTGACTACTTTCAACTTTTTGTTTTGTTTTTTTCTCTCAGAAACTTTACTTCTGAACTGTGTTTTATTCTTTTGTTTGTTTGCAGATGTGAAGGACATAAAGTGTGTGGTTAACTATGATTTTCCAACGTCATTGGAGGATTACATCCATAGGATTGGTCGAACCGGGCGCGCAGGAGCAAAAGGAATGGCCTTTACATTCTTTACACATGACAATGCTAAGTTTGCAAGAGAGCTTATTAAGATCCTTCAAGAAGCTGGTCAAGTTGTACCTCCCACACTCTCTGCCTTAGTCCGATCTTCTGGTTCTGGTTACGGAGGTGAAAACTCAACTCTAATCTCATTTTGAGTTCATTAAAAACATCTCTTACTATATAGTTGTGATGATCTGATTTCATTTTGTTGACTTGTTCAGGTTCTGGTGGTGGACGTAATTTCCGGTCAAGAGGAGGAGGGCGTGGTGGGTTTGGAGATAAACGGTCAAGATCGACCTCAAACTTTGTACCTCATGGTGGAAAAAGGACTTGGTAGAGAGCTTGATTCTCTGATTTTGTCCAAGGAAAGAAAAAAAGCTTAGTTATGATGATACTTGGGCCAGTGTTTGTTTTCGTGTTGAAGCTCTCTGTTGTAGAGAACGAATGTTTTATTTAACCAGTTGATTTCATAATTAATACACTTGACTCTCTAGTAAGCAGTATCAACCGGCGCGTCTAAACGTATATTTGATAAAATATTATCGTTTTAACAATCAATCCAAAATTAGTCGATAATGTTACATTTAATGAAATGTTCCAAGAATATGTTTAATACTTTCATAGCTAGTTGGGATACTTGATGCAGCATAATTGATTGCTCCGACCCTTCAATTGTAAAAGATATATTTTTAGAAAAATTTTGTTTTGTTTGATTTTTTAAGTTACTTGAAAAATGAACCGAAAACATGTATATATATAAGAGTCATGTAATTATAAAAAAGTGTTATACATTATTTTGTCTAAAGACTTGAGAGGTTAGGAGGGAGAGAAAGAGCGACATGGAGACAGACGAGAGCGGCGTGTCTTTGCCGTCGGGACCGGACGGTCGTAAGCGGCGAGTGAGTTACTTCTACGAGCCGACGATCGGAGACTACTACTACGGTCAAGGACACCCGATGAAACCTCACCGGATCCGTATGGCTCATAGTCTAATCGTACACTATCACCTCCACCGTCGCCTCGAAATCAGCCGCCCTAACCTCGCCGACGCCGCCGATATCGGTCGTTTCCATTCTCCCGAGTACGTCGATTTCCTCCGTGCCGTTTCGCCGGAATCCATGGGCGATCCTTTGGCCGCACGAAACCTGAGGCGATTCAATGTCGGCGAAGACTGTCCCGTCTTCGACGGACTTTTCGACTTCTGCCGTGCTTCCGCCGGAGGTTCCATCGGCGCTGCCGTCAAGTTAAACCGGCAGGACGCGGATATCGCCATCAATTGGGGCGGTGGGCTTCACCATGCTAAGAAAAGCGAAGCCTCTGGGTTTTGCTACGTAAACGACATCGTCCTCGGGATTCTCGAGCTGCTCAAGATGTTTAGGGTAATTGCTCCTTTCCTCCTTATCTCCTCTACTCGTATCTCTTCTTAAGTTGACAAAAATTGGGGTTTAAGGTTTTCTTGTTGAGTGGGTTTTCGTAAATTTACCTGAAACCTGGAAGCTCAGCTGATATTTGCTTTTGTTTCATTAGATTTGGATTCGGTTGCTTTGTTGCTATATCCTGATAGCACTGTTCGAAAGGTTAAGATGATGTTTCCATTGCTTGCATCCTAATGTGCTTTCATCCAATTTCGTTTGCAGCGGGTTCTCTACATTGATATCGATGTTCACCATGGGGATGGAGTGGAAGAGGCGTTTTACACCACTGACAGAGTCATGACTGTTTCTTTTCACAAATTTGGTGACTTTTTCCCTGGAACTGGTCACATCAAAGACGTTGGCGCAGAAAAAGGCAAATACTATGCTCTCAATGTTCCATTAAACGATGGCATGGACGATGAAAGTTTCCGCAGTTTGTTTAGACCTCTTATCCAGAAGGTTATGGAGGTTTATCAGCCAGAAGCAGTTGTTCTTCAGTGTGGGGCTGACTCCTTAAGCGGTGATCGGTTGGGTTGCTTCAACTTATCTGTCAAGGGTCATGCTGATTGCCTCCGGTTCTTGAGATCTTACAACGTCCCTCTCATGGTCTTGGGTGGTGGAGGGTATACTATCCGAAATGTTGCCCGTTGCTGGTGTTATGAGGTCTTTTCATCTCTTTTGCACCTCTTCTATGCTTGTTGATAACTATTTTAAGTTTTTGTTCTTGAAAGGTTTGTTTCTGTTGACTCCTTGCAGACTGCAGTTGCGGTTGGAGTAGAGCCGGACAACAAACTCCCGTACAATGAGTATTTCGAGTATTTCGGTCCAGATTATACGCTTCATGTCGAGCCAGGCCCAATGGAGAACTTGAACACACCGAGTGATATAGAGAAGATAAGGTTGGATCTCCTGCTTCTCCTTTTTCATGCGTAATAATCTCAATGTGACTTGGATTTTGTCTTTGTGCCGGTTCCAATGGTTCACGAAAGCTTTACATGCTCATAGCTTTTGGCTTATGACCCTCCTTGACTTGTGAATGGGATATTTTGAACTTAGAGAATTTAAACTTGTTGACAATTTCAGGAACACATTGCTAGAACAACTCTCGGGACTAATACACGCACCTAGCGTGCCGTTTCAGCACACACCTCCAGTCAATCGGGTTTTGGATGAGGTAAAATTTTCGATCATCCATTGATGTATATCTCTCTTTGCTGTTTTAGTTTCGTCATGTTCTATCGGGACAGACTCATTAGATGTTTTTTTGTCTGAAATCTTTAGCCGGAAGAAGACTTGGAGAAAAGACCGAAGCCTCGCATTTGGAGTGGAACTGCGACTTATGAATCAGACAGTGACGATGATGAGAAACCTCATCTTGGTTTCTCAGGTATTGATGGCCCAACTATGGACAGGTAAAATAAAAACAAAGCTTCCTCTTACTGGAATCTACCAAATCCTTGATGCCTCACTGTCTAAATTCCAAAATTCTTAACAAAGTGATAAAGAACTTAATTGAAAATCTCTTAAATCTTCAGGGACTCTACAGGTGAAGATGAAATGGAAGATGATAACGCAGAGCCGGAGGTGAATCCCCCATCGTCTTGAATCCAACTTAATGTAGTTCCTTTTGCATATTTAAGTTAGGGAAATGATTCTTGGTGATGCTTTCTCCAACAAGCTCTTGTGTTTCTTAAAAAAAACACCGCATTGATCTGATAGAACAGTGGCATTTGGCCTTAGAAATCTGAAGATGTGAAAAAAATTTGCAAAGAAACCTTTTTCTTTTGCCTTGAAACTTTTTTCCATAGGAATGCTTTTTTATTACCATTCAATCAAAAACAAGAGACAGTGCATTTTTTTTTTCTAATACCAGTACTGTTTTGGTCCAAAGTTTTTATCTTTCGAAACCGAAAAACCAAACTTAAAAATTGCACATTATTGAGGGAGCAACCATGGCCAAGGAGCTTGTTTCTCTCCATTATCTCCCACCACAATTTCACATTCCTCGCCATTTCCTTACCCCTTGTCCTCCTTCAACTCTCAATCTCCGCCCTAAACCACCGCAAAACCCAATCTTTACCCGACGGTTAACAAACCAATCTCACCGCAACAAGACTTCCAACGACGACGACGGAATCCCAGCCAATGAAGTGAAAACCATCGCCAAATTCAAATCCCGCCACAATTACATAAGAGTCATTGAAGTTTCCAGGAGAAGCAATCACCCACTCGCCGGGTCACGGCTACTGCTCCTCGACAATCCCGGTAACATCCACAGCATCTCTTTCCTCCTCAAAACGCTAACCGACAGTTACTTCGACGTTTTCGCTACTCTGCCTCCCATTATCCCTCCAGGACCCATTGGCGTCCTCGGATTCGGAGCCGGGTCTACAGCCCGGTTGATTCTCGAGCTTTACCCTCCCGAAACCACTGTCCACGGGTGGGAAATCGACCCTTCTGTGCTCGACGTCGGTAGAGAATTCTTTGGCCTCGCTAAGCTCGAGAGAGACCATAAAGATAGAGTTTTTATCAACATTGGAGACGCTCTCAACGCTACCGTCAAAACCGGGTTTTCGGGTATCCTAGTGGATTTGTTTAGTAGAGGAAGTGTCATCAAAGAGCTTCAAGATCCTAATGTGTGGGAGCAACTGAAAAGTAGGTTGAGGAAGAAAGGGAGGATCATGGTGAACGTTGGAGGTAGATGTGTGGAAGCTGAGGATTCACAGAGAGATGGAGATTTGGTTATGGAGGAAACGTTGAAAGCCATGAGCTCTGTTTTCGGGGATAAGCTCTTTGTTCTAACGCTTGGCAATGGGAATGATAGCACGCTGGCTCTAACCGGTGATTTACCGGATCTTGATGCGTGGAAGAAGAGACTACCGCTTCGTGAATTGCGAAGCTATGTTGATATGTGGAAGCCTTTTACAGAGTTTGAGCTAATTAGCCCTTAATGATATTTGGTTGATAGTCTCATAATCAGTTTAGGTTTGTGGTGGATTCTGCAATGTATTTTCCTCTCTCGTTTTGGATCATTTCCAAGCTAATAACTTGAGTGGCTGATACACAAAACTTGTTCTGCCTCAGGAGAGAGTTACAAATTTTATTATGTACAAATTATTGGCTCAACCATTTTGTCTTTATTGTTGAATCTTAAGGCTCTCTACTATTTTTCATCGCTTCAGTCTTAAGGATTACTACTCATTTACTGTTGTGTATGATCCAAATTATTGGCTATCTTCTTTAGTGCTTTCACAGTTTATACTCGAAAGAGAAGATCTATGTAGTGGATCGGCTAAAAGCCACTAAAGTTTTCTTTATCAAAACGCAAAAGCATCACAGTCGCATTCTTATCTCGACATCATATTTAGCTCTTGATCGTTTCAAACGCAATTTTTCACGATTGCATTTACAAGATCAGAAAAAGGGGGTGCACATTTTTACATCATCTGGTTTTTGCAATATTTAAATCGTATGTTGCAAAGTATCATTGGATATTTGAATAACTATACACCTGTGTTACATCTGCAAGATACAGACTAGACTTCTACCAAAAAAAAAAAAAAAATATATATATATATATATATATATTATGTATAGACTACAGTCCCTAGCTACATCATCACCATGAAACATTTTTAATAAAATTTACTAACTACATTGATATAGAGATATTTAGTTAAACGCACGCTTCTTGCTAACCGTAGGCTTTTGCCCCATAGGATACAAATTCCAATTAGTTGAAAAGTATCTTTGGAGTTTATAACACCGTAGGTTTATTTTCTAATAATCTTTTCACCGTTAAAATTATACAGGAGCTAGAAGCCTAGAATCTATATNTTTTTTTTTTTTTTTTTTTTTTAACTTGAATCTATATCAAGTCGTGAAATAAAATATCAAATCTCTACATTCCCAAACCCATTTTGATTTGGAACTTATAATACTTGGGAAACTCTTGGGATTACATTTACACAATGGTTTTGCTAATTAATTGTTGGCTTTTTATTAAACTCGTAAATGCATATGAAATTATGCATTTAGCTTAAATATGTACGTACATACACATACAATAGAAAAACATCAGATTTTCATGATCGTTACAAAGGAAAAGTTAGATAGGCGATGGAAAGTATAGCATTACAACATTTCCATACTCGTATATTAAGGAAAACTTGATAATTACTGAAAGGCTGGTTGACTTTTTTTGACCGAACACACATGTTAGTATGTTACTGCAGAGATATAAGCAATCCCGAGGGAGAATAAAATATCTACCCTTTGTCGTCAGTTTCTACAAAACATATTTTTACCACACTAGAGAAAAATTTAGGTTGTAATTCTAATACAAACAAATTAAGAAATTTTACTGTTTAATATGCTAATTAAATGAACTGGTGTTTATATTTTTATTGGTTTGCATTAGTACTGTCGTATATATGATTCACCATAACTTTGAATTCGGTAAAATATCTATATAAATCTTAAAAGAAGGAAACAAATTTGATAATCAAATGAACAAACGGGCATATTAATGTATACAATATAATAAATATATAGTTTATCTTGAAAAAACTAAATGAACAAAATCAACTATACTTTTAAGTCAAAGTATATAAAACATACCACATAAACATAGATTTTGTCTCCATGCATAAAACTACAGATATATATATATATATATAAAATCGTAAACTTTTTGATCGGATCTGCATCTTTGTCACTAATTCTGTTTTTATGTTTACTTCGACAATCTTTTCCAGTCATAATATTTTTTCTGGTGATTCAGATTTTTTGCCAGACGGTGATGGCTTTTCTAAGACCTTAAACTTCAGTTTTAGTAGAGAGTGGTTTCTCTTTTGCAGAGATGATAATAACATATTCAGAAATCATTGAGTTTTTCCGTTACGATTATTGTATCTTTTTGCACTGATTTTTGTGATAATTTTTTTTTTGTTCAACTTCAATCTGGACCCATTAGAGGATTCGGTTGAACACTTTGAATTAGATTTCTTGACTTTTTTGTATATTATAAAACAAAAAAAAAGATAAATAATTATCATAAAATTGTATATAAATTTGGACTTTGTTGCTAATTAAATAATTTGATATATTTTATATATGAACAATATCTATAGTATTAAACTTTTTGTTGATAATTAGGCCAATTTACTTATAAATTTGCTATTCGTCATTTTCGTAGCCCATATTATCATTCAGTGTATACTCTAATTCTATCTCTTCTTCTAATTTTGTATTCTAAAATTATATCTGTTTCGTATTCATGATTGCGAGCTAGTTTTTATTCCGTTCTGCAGAAATAAAAACAAACAAAATGACATATTCACAAAAACTATTCACCAAGTTGCATCATTGACTTCTCATACCTCCAACTTTACCTTCCATATTCATCACATGCAGATTCATTAATTAAATATTATCTCTTATGTGTGTGTTGTTTCAAATGAGACCATATATATAATGTGGTTTCTAGAGATTCTTAGGGTCACAAGGATTGAATTAAATTAAATTACCCGATAAGAAATTAAAATGCGAGGGACAAAGTAGTACTAGTCTAGTTTTAGTAGATCATATGTGTGAGGAGGACCCATATTCTCTCTCTCAGCAAACCTTTTATAACACTTCATACCCCCACCTCTCTTATTTTATACTTCGATATGCAATGCAACCTCTATGCTGAAGGGCTGTATATATATACATTAACTCCCATTCTAATTAGTTACTTAAATATTTTGATGGTTAAAAATGGTCAAGCTTTCTTTTTACAAGATGTTGATCTGCTGGTATTTTGAAGCTTGCATCGAAACGAAGTAAGATAGGCTGGCAAGTGATATATAAGTTATAACCAATATGATTGATCAATTGTATTTAAGTGAAAGTCGATGTATTAATGATATAAGAAGAAAACTTGATTGCGTATCCACGAATTTGTTTTCAAGATTCATTGTTGAATTAATAAACAAATCAACCAAATAATTGTTTTTCAAGATTTTTAAACTTAATTGAGATTTAGCCAAGTGATTGCCCAAATCAATAAGATTGAAAATTTTGAGTTAAATATGACTCATATTTTACTGTATCCTGCTGATAAGTAATACGAAATGAACTCTGTGTTAGCCTGTTAGGAAAGAGTACGATCCAGACTTGTTTCCTCTTTTAGAAAAGAATAGGACCTCCATTTTCGAACCCTAATTCCTTATACTAGTCATAATATTAGAATTTTAAAAATGAAGAAATTAGTTTGGTGATAAAGCCTAGATGCTTCACTTTAGTAAATTACTAATTCCCACCACTAACCCCCATCATAACTTGGCACAAAGTAATAATCTAACGGATCTTAAAAGCATTCCAAAGGTTAAAAGTTTCTAATAAGGTGAATTTTGCAGTCTTAACTTATCTTCGGAAATCGACAGCGTTCCGAGAGGTTCAGCTAGCTCAAACTACTAGCGTTTAAATAAAAAACAATAAACAATAATACTGATCTGACCACTTAGACTTTGGGACTTCTGCTCGAGTGTTTCATTCGATGTGGGCTTGCGGAAATTTTTTTATTTTTTTTTGGTGCACAAGCTTGCGGAAAATTTATATCAAAGATTTTTTGTAGGTCAACTCTGATAATTAGTCTGATTTTCGGCTAAAATTATTAGGTGATAAAAATGGTGCGAAAACTAAATAAGACGAAGACACTATTACTAATGTCACAATCGGTTGTCACTTCCAATAATATATACTCTAACACAAGCAACTGTTGGTATGATACTAACCCTAGCTATAGCTTCAAAGCTCTTTTGGACCCCCCTCATAGTTTTCTTACCATTACAACAGTTTTGATTTTACAAATTAAACCTATAAAAAACTTGACTTGAGTTCACATGAAATCTCTTGACTTTTATTGATATCCTGTCTCTACCTACCTACTTTGAGGTCTCAAGAGTTTATTCTTGTTCATATATATATATCTTTTCGATTACATTAAATTGAATAATTATTCTGCTACTACTAAGAAAATGAATATTAAAATTAACTATTAATTTTAGGATCGGAAGATCTTACCATACCAATACAATTGACCATACGAATTGATTTGACTGTCTCGTTTGTCCTACCGGAACCATTAATATTCTAAATAATATGTTCTCTAATCCCCCATTGCAAATCAGGGGATATCGTGATCATATTATACAGTCGAGATTTGATGGAGACGTTTAGGGTTTCTTAAGGTACCAAGTCTTAATTTGACCATCAGCATGACAGGTATATATAGAGAGATCATAGGGCCGGTATATATACACAATGATTATTGATTAGTTAGCTTACGGTTGATCTTGGTATGTTAGGGAATATTGTTATTAAATGCATGAAGAAAATTTACAAAAGCTAAAGTTAAAGAAATTAATTTATTGGGAGACAAAAGTGAGCACAGTGAATGATATTACTATTATTCTTGAGATGAAATGTCATAGTCATTCTTTGAGGGACATACTTTCTCCTCCTCTTCCTGTTTATTAATTGTTCATTTGTTATTATTACACTTTGTCTTTTGCTCTTTCTCCTTCTTCTCCACTAAAATTTTTCTCTTTCATTTGTCCCTTTTTATTTGATTGTTTGGTTTCTTTAAATTCTCAGCTTCTATACAATTCTTTCTCAATTCTTCTTGAAATTAGGGTTTTCCCTTTCTTTGAGAGGGCTAAAACCCTAATATATCCCTCTCATTGACTCAAGAGTTAAGCCTACTATATCTACTTTGGAAGCAAATTTCAAAGGTAAGAAAAAAAGCCCTTGAAAGAGGAAGAAAGATACACTTAGATCCTCAAAGAACCTAAAGATCTAAAAGCAGGTATATATATAACTCTACCTACGCTTTGATGTGTGTATGCATACATGTGCATCTAAATAAATCCCTAGGCGTATGCATAGCTTCCGATCATCAAAGATAATCCTTATTTTGTTCTATTCTATGTTTTTTTACTATGCTCCATGTTCTAATTTCTATCTTCGATCGCTTATATGAGTTATATATCCACTTTGACATTTATGTACACTTTCCTTTGAATTTCAACTCTAAGAGAGACTTAAAGGTTATCTAATTATAGCATATGTGAAAAGGATATTAGTAAGTACATGCGTAAATTAAACTTTCATCAGAGCAGTGATCACTTTGAGTTGACCTAATTAAGATCAGAATTCAGATCTAAAGTTTATATATACGTATCCAAATTAGGATTGATTTGAGGTTAGTGGAATTAATTGCATCATCTCAACAAGGACAAGGAGGACGGAAAAGAGAGAAATAGAGGGAGAGAGATTAATTTTTTGATTTACAGAATAAAGTTTTTGAAATTTGAAATTTTCTATGATCAAGTTTGATTAATTTTGGGGCTTACAAATAGAATTTAAAGGATCCTCACTGAGTTTTCTTTTCAAGGTAGCTAGTTTTAATTTTCTTTTTAACAAATACATAGGGTTGAGGGAAGATATGAAGGATGAAGAAGATGGTAAAGTACATACGGGCACAATTGAATCACAAAGAAAAAAAAAAGTTTTTTTAGTAAAATTTGTATTTGAGCAAAATATGTAGCTAGTATTTATATGTAATGTTGATATATATACAGAGAGATACACAAATTCATTGATCTGACATAAAAAAAAAAAAACAATAGACTTTTATTTGTTTGTCCACGGAGTTGTACAAACACTTCTAGTCTCGTATAGTTTGAATTGAGTCCTAACTGATCCATATATGTCTTAGCCACATATATACTCTGTTAAGAAAATTCAAATAGTATAAATTTTCTAGATTCCACTTAAGATCAATTTCTCCTATTGTTTCTGTAGAGATATCGTTAAGAAGCTATGATCTGTAATAGGCGTTTAATTTTTGGCTAAATGATGTTTGTCTATATTTAAATTAAACCAGGTTTCCTATTATTTAGTAGTTAAAAAATATATAAGCTTACTTAAAAAAAATACTTAATAAGCTTTATATGTTATGGTAAGGAGGTTTATTAAAATAAAGTAAAAAAGAGTCTCTTAATTTATTTTTTTTTATGAATATAGATCAATAAATGTAAAACCAAAAAAATCAAGTAAAACCAAATTGATAGTTCAATCTACCAGCATGTCCTGGTGAATCTCTGTGTTACTAACTTGTTCATCTAATCTTCAATTTGAAGACATTTAGGTTTTGTCTATATAATTTTTATTTTCCTTTCCTTAGATTGGATGTTGGACATCTTATGGCCCTTTCTACGTTTCTCCTGCATGTGTACGTTTGTGTCTCTATGTGTTTATATGTCTTTGTTTGTATATATATATAACGAAAAACGTGGAAAGGGACATAAATGAAGAATTAAGCAGAATTAAAAAAAGAACATATATATATATAAATTTTTTCTTTTTTAAGTGTAGCAATATAGAAGAAACACAACTACTTGATGGAAACCTTTCTAGCAAATTCAAATTGTATATATGTACTAAACTTTTTTTCCTAAAAGCCGAGCCAATAGGATCAACTAAAAAAAAAAAAAAATTATGTATGTATTATAAAACGTTCGTATGTGTGTATGTTTTATATTCTTCTTTTTAATGTTAGAATGTTTGAAAAATTATATTAGGTATAATAATTCAAAAAGAAATGGCGTCGTCGTCATCAAATACATACAACTCACCATGCGCGGCGTGCAAGTTTCTTCGCCGGAAATGCATGCCGGGTTGCATATTCGCGCCATATTTCCCACCGGAAGAGCCACACAAATTCGCCAACGTCCACAAAATCTTCGGAGCAAGCAACGTCACGAAGCTCCTCAACGAGCTACTCCCTCACCAGCGTGAAGACGCAGTCAACTCTCTAGCCTATGAGGCCGAGGCACGTGTCCGTGATCCTGTTTATGGCTGCGTTGGAGCCATCTCTTATCTGCAGAGACAAGTCCATAGGCTTCAGAAGGAGCTCGACGCGGCTAATGCTGACTTGGCTCACTATGGTCTGTCCACTTCAACACCTGGTAACGTCGTCGACTTGGTGTTTCAGCCTCAGCCACTTCCGCCGCAGCAGCCGCAGTCGAATCCAGTTTATAGGCTTTCCGGGGCGAGTCCGGGGATGACTCAGCAGCCACGTGGTACCGGAGGGTCGTATGGCACTTTTCTTCCTTGGAACAATGGTCATGATCAGCAAGGAGGTAACATGTGAGAGTATATAAATTATGTGTGTTCCATCTATTCATCCGTCTCTCTCTCTCACTCTCTCACTCTCTCTCTCTCTCTCTTTCTAATATGCGTGTGTGTCTGTGGTAAGAATACAATATAATAAGCTGGAGTTTTTTTCTAGCCAATTTATAAATGCATGGACTATTCTCATTTATTTATCATTAGGTATATATTGTGGTTTCCGATTATTATTATATTATAGTATTATTTGGTGTGTAACGATACCCAAGCTAAGATACATAGTTGTGTTACGTTTTATGAATTGGTTGTTTTGACAATTTAATGGGAGTTTAGACTAATAATTAACAAACAAGATAATTAACTAGTTTATTGTGATTAGTAACATTGTGGATTATATGATTTTTTTTCTTATCAACTATATGATGAGATATTTAATAAGGTGCTGATTGTTATTTCTCTGGCTTTTTCAACACCTAAAGTAGGATTGTAGTTATGCGTGGATGTTTGAGAGAAGTTAAAGGGTACTAATAATTGAAGGATGCTGTTTTATTTTAGTTTAACGTATTTAACTATATAGTTTCTTTTTAAAAAATATAATCGGTGTTCATTGTATCTTACCTAGTAGATATATAGGGAATTGTATATGAGTATATATTATATTGATTCTTTGGAGTTATCATATTATTAGTTTTGTATTCTTTTGGAGTGAAAATAAATTTGTAGAGCGACGACTAGGCATGTGGAATTGTGGATTATGAGGTTTCCTTTTCCCTTTAGTAAAAAAATTGTTTGGCGACTTATATATTTGGTGTGCAGCCTTTCAGACAGCTATATAAATTATGATCGTTAGAATGTTAATGCAATAAAATATTGATGAACATTATTGTTGAATCCTTCTTTTTTGGGGTATCCCACTATGGAGTTAGCATGTGAAAATTTATGATATACCAAATATAGTCCAAGTCATGAGTAGTGAAAATGAAGTCGCAAAACAGGAAAATGACGATATAGGGATTAAACCACCGAACAAAGACAAAAATAAAATTTGTCGCATAGTCGCTTTTGGACTAATTAAGAAATGGTATTTAGTTTCCTTATTTTATTATGTTTTCTTGGCAATACAAGAAAATGACGATTATGGAACTAAAATGATGTTATATAGGTACAAGATGGTGGCGGGCGAATGGCGATATTTGTTTATTTTAATCTAAAAATTCAGAAAGCTGTAACTGATTTGTATGTAAGGTTTTCGATCTGTTGAATAAAATTGTTTGGTCTACATATAACACAAACTTTATCTAAACCAAGTTGAAAAGTTGCTATCAAAGCTTGTGAACTTCAACAACACTTGTGATAATTGGTCTAAGATCGTTTGTCAAAAGACAAAGTAATATAGTTAACTTTGTTTTGCCAAATCTAATTAATGGAGTTTAGCAGGTAATTCTATACTTATTCTGTCTTAAGCCCATAGTCTCACTGATTTAATTGATCTAGGCCCAACATAAATTTACCGTAGTCAAAACTAAAAAAATTCACATGCACCTTTGAGCTTGAAATAACTTTATATCTTGGTTGTGTCTGAGATAGATAGTTATGAATTAATGATCATGTGAATTTTAAATCGTTAGAAAAAAATGACTATTAAGAAAAAAGATATTTGTAAGAAAGTATTATATTAAAATGATAACAAAGCACTATACGATATGTGCTATGCAAATTAGTGCTACACACATATATATTATATATATGGATGAAATGAAGTGAAATAAATTAACAATAACCATAGCCCATTGGAAAGAAATGAATTACAGCTGCTACCAGAAGCTTTTATATCATCAAATATAGGTGCATGCTCTCTTATATTTGGAAAAAAAAAATTAATAGATTCACAGGTACATCTGAAATCTCTTATACAACAGGATGACTGAGGGAGTGCGCATGTGCATCAGTTCTTCAGTTCATATATCGTAGTATAATTATGTAAAACTAAAAATAAGTTAACTGTGGGGAAATTAACTTTGGAAATTGCCGTGGAGAAAATAATAGGAAGAAATCGAGAATCCATCAAACCCATCAATCAATCGATGTCTTTAAAGACGTGAAAGGGAAGCAAACTCTGAGTTTCTGCCTTTCAGCTAAACTACAAAACCCAACAAGACATTTTCTTTTACATTGTACATTGCGGGTCCTTTCCTACTTTTTACACTTGAACTATATATAAATCAAATAGTTCACAAAAAAACTATATATAAATCAGCAAACTAAGAAAATAATAACTATAAAACAACTAGAGTTGTAGCTTCGATTAGGGTTAAAATTAGAGGATAGAGGATTAAATTTCATAATAAAAACACTTAAATTATCATAATATCAAAGGATATATGATCCTCCATACATATTTTATAATTTGTAATAGTTGGTGCGTTTGATAATATATGACCTCTACTCGTTTTCCAATCATTGATTCCAAGCATATTAGGATTCAATAATGACTGAATAAATTAATAATGTTATAACCGCCGACCATTGTCTGTAGATTCTGATAATAATGGCTTTAGATTTGGAATTGGATTAGGTTTATTTTTCGAATTCCAACTAATAATATTTTTCACGACGATAATTTATTTCTGGATTAGATGGAAATTAAATCAAGTAGAATTCAACCGTAAAAAAAGGGAAATGCTAAGTACGTAAGAGTAACATTTTTTCCATGTATTTTTCCTGTCTTATTTTTTTTCATGTTCCTTTGAAATTAAGAGGAACAGATTTCCTTTCCCATTCCTTCCGACTGGTAAAATTAGTATAGTATTATTGTTCTTAAGAAGTTATATTTAAATATCAGCAACTATATCCTTATTCATTATTGCTAATTTGGTATATACTCCACTTAGTCCACTAATGTGTTTTTGTTGTTGCTGCTGCTATTTATATGCATGCCTTCGAAAGCGAATCATGGTAGCAATTATTGGGAACTCTTTTGTCAATCATAAGCACTATTCAGTTTTCATTAGATCTGAATCTCCCAACTATTCCAGCCATCGTGTCATGTAAATATTATATCTGAAAGGAAAAAAAAAACTATAATAATAATCATGATTATTAAAGCCGCATGCATTGAACAAAAGAAAAAAATGATTGATTGATAGATTGATATACATACGAAAATCTCAGGATTTGAAAGAGGTCCAGTTAGGTTTCTTAAAGGATATTTGAAGTGAGTTCGTAGAAGAATATTTGTTTTCAGAAAAAGGAGTTTTATTATATTATATAATTTAAAGCTAATTAGCAGTTTCATGTCTCAAGCAGAAAGTAGGGGGGATAATAATTGATTTAACGTAACTAAAGTTTTTGCTGAGTCTTTTGACTAATATTTGACTATAATAAAAAAGGCATATACAACATAATTTTCAAATTTCTTGTTGAGATGCATTAACGGATCCAACCGACACATTTGACAAGATTTTAATCAGAACCTAACGTCTCATTAAATAAAACACAATAACTTTTTCATTTGAATCATGCATGTAAGAAATTGTGAGAGAGTACGTATTTTAAGCACACAATCGCTTCAAAAAAGCGTAGTTTGTACTTTTACCTTTTCAAAACTTTTGTCAATGACAAAATTATTTCAGTGGTTATTCACCCATGGCCATGGGTAAAGTATAAATGTATATATCTTACTTAATTTGGGGGTTTTCCGTTAAAATTAATAAAGGTAATCTAGCTCACCCTTTTAAGTTTAATTTTCTTTATATATGACAAAAACTCAAATTTTCTAAAATACCCCCAAAAAGAGATTTTAAATCAATTTTATAATAACTAATTAGGTGGTGGTGGTCTAATAACTAAGGTTGTGGTGGTTTAATAATTTTTATTTAGAGAAAATTTGTTTGATTGGTTTAGTTAGAAATTGATTTCTCTTAAAACATAGAATTATCTAAGTATCTTTCATTTATTCAAATGAAGATGAATTCATATTTTAGATCTCAATAGAAACCTGACATTTGATTAGTCGTTGGTATTGTTTCCTGTGAGCTTAGTTGAGTTTTAGTTCAAATATTTAAATCTACAAAAAAATAATTAAATCAAATACTAAAAACATGTTTAAACCCTTTTTGTGTGGCATAATTAGAATTTTGATAAAGTAATTACATTTCTTAAGTGGGTATGTTTGAAAGTGACCCTAAAATAAATTACTCTACACATTGCGTGTAGTTCTACAGAATTTCGTTACTTGTCCCAAGTATTTAAAGAACAGTATGTGGACATTTCACAATACTGTAAATCAAAGTACAAAGATAGATGAAACTCGAACAATAGATTGTTAAAAACATAAAAGTCTTGACATCAAACATCCGCGTAATATTTGCTTGAGAATTTTCTTCAAGAAAAAGAAAGTTTTCACCATCGTTGCTTAATTAGGCACCTAGTAGAATGAGCAATGTTAGAAACTCTTATAAGTTCTGTAAGACTATATATAACACCTCGATCTCAACTGAACCAGACATAAACTTACTTTGCTTACGGCCGGTTCTTGTTCCAAGAATATCAAATCTAGATACCTTAATCTATATATATACTGATACAACAAATGAAAGGCATACCTGCATTGCCATAAAGGAATCGCTTCTAACTTCTAATTCATCGTTTTTATCAGCTTTCTCACACATTAGTTTTCAGAGATGGCATTGTCTTCTTCATTTTATCTTCTGTGATGTCGTTCATCTGTTCCCATCACGAGAGTAGAGAAAATGCGAGACTTTGAAATGGGATCAATCGAAGTTTCTCCCGCCATTTGAGTCTTTAAGTCAAAAGCATTACAAACGCCGTCTTAGAATGAGCCACGAATGGGCCGAGAAATGGACATATAATGGGCCTAGACCTTAAAACGCCAATTTTTTCGTATTGGGCTGAAAGTCTCTCGCTCGGGTAGAGTCTCTTTCGTCTTCACTTGTCGTTCAGTGGCCTGAAACCCTCTCCGGCGTCCTCATCGGAGAATCTCAATTTCTCAAGAAGCAGGGCTTTGGGAGCGAAGAAGAATATTGGAAATTCTGGGAGTGTTTGGAAATGGGAATAGAGATTGTAGGTCAGATAGAGAAAATCAATGGTAAAGAGTTGAGTTACGGCGAATTTGCAGAGAGATACTTGGCCAAGAGCCAGCCGGTGGTAATCTCCGATCTCACTGAAGATTGGCGAGCTCGGGATGATTGGGTCACTGAGAATGGACTCCCCAATCTTCACTTCTTCGCCACCCACTTCGGAAAATCCAGAGTTCAGGTAAAGTCTACGCCTTTGAACCCACCTGTCTAATTCCAGCAAAATGTCTTCAGCGTTTGCTTTTCTTTTCGTGAGAATATTGTAGCTTTGCTTAGGTTATATATCCAGATTGTTACTGGTTGCTAATTTGTCTGGCTATGTATTGGAAATGAGGTTTGTTCATTGATATTTGGTGTTGGTTAACTAACAGGTTGCAGATTGTGATAGGAGAGAGTATACAGATCAGAAGAGACTAGAAATGTCTGTTTTGGAATTTATAGAGAGATGGACCGAGGATTCTGTTGAGGACAATGGAGAAGGTGATCATGGAAAGTCTGTGTTGTATTTGAAAGACTGGCACTTTGTCAAGGTGATTATCTGAGGATTAACTCACACGCTTGCTATTTTATTAATCTGAGTCTTTTCTTGTACTGATTCTTGTTAAACCCAGGAGTATCCAGACTATACAGCCTACAAAACGCCACCGCTGTTTTCTGATGATTGGCTTAATATCTATTTAGACCATTACCAAATGCATGAGGATAGAGAGAATTTCCAGAAGTACGATCAAATAAGCTGCTCGGATTATCGCTTTGTTTATATGGGTGGAAAAGGTCTGAGTAAAGATCAAACAAAACTGTTGGTGTTATTCCCTGTTTGAGTGTTTTGGCCTTTGGACAAAGCTCTGATCATTTCTGAGCTCTTGGCTGCAGGATCTTGGACACCTCTACACGCTGATGTATTTAGATCTTATAGTTGGTCAGCTAATGTCTGCGGTAGAAAAAGATGGCTTTTTCTTCCTCCTTCTCAGAGTCATCTTGTTTACGATAGGCAAGCGTTTTTTCTCCTATTGGTCTGTAACTTGTCTCTTTTCTTCACTCTTGATAGCCTTATATTTAGATGACTTTTTCAGGTACATGAAAAATTGCGTTTACAATATCTTTGAAGAGGTGAATGAAACTAAATTCCCAGGTTTTAAGGAGGTAAATCAGCTAGTCCTACTATCAAATTATCAGTTTGTAAGATATTCTTTCACTATGTGTTTATGCGCGTTTTTACGGATTGCCTTCAGACCACCTGGCTTGAGTGCATTCAAGAATCTGGTGATATTATCTTTGTTCCCAGTGGATGGCATCATCAAGTTTATAACTTGGTATGTTTCTCTCTTCTCTTCTCTGTATATATATAGCAACACTGTTTTATTGCATGATCTTAAATATTTTACAGGAAGACACGATATCTATAAATCACAATTGGCTCAACGCATACAACCTATCTTGCGTGGTAAGGGCATTTCTATTTCCATATGAAGAGATATGCAACCGTACTAAAAGATTAAAGACTCATGTCTGTTCGAATTTCAGTGGGATCTACTGTGGAGGGACTACAAGGACACTGAAGAGTCGATAGAAGACATAAGAGACATCTCTGATGACTTTGAAGCTCTCTGCCAGCGTAATCTTGCTGCCAACACAGGTACACCGTACATGCATTACTTATCTCTATCTATCTCCTTTCCTAATTTGGGTGTAGCTGTTTCTGGTTATTCATTTGGGAACATTCGACTGAAATTTTTTTTGTCTTTGAAAAATCCAATGTTGAAGGTGCAGCTATCTGTGTAATATGTTTGGAAACTCAGTGTGCAATAGTGAACAACTGAATAAATGTATATTCGAAAACAGATCCTTAAAAAAGCTTTGGATATATGAACAGGAGCATCCCTATTTTGACCCTTTCTCTTCTCTCCACTACAGGAATGAATTTGAATGACTTCTTCATCTTCATGTCACGGTTCGCTTTGGGAAACATGATTCTGCTGCAGATTTATTCTGACAAACAAGAAGCCCTGAATCCATGTTCATCAGCAATGACACAGAATCTGGTATTGAATCTTTCGACTATTCAGAAAATGATGATGATGATGATATCTGCAGGCGGCCTAACTGCAAAAGATGTGTATTTGGACTTGAGAGAAACACTGGAGGATCCACAGTTTCTCAGATTCTGCAGAGACATGGGAATAACATATACAATGATTCACAAGGAAGAAGAAAATAAGTTACTCTTTCCGGAAGAGTTCTTATCAAAGATCACAGATTTTGCCGATCAAAAGATGCAAATATGTTCTCCAAAAGATCTTGTTGAAATGATAGACCGTTATAATACTTGTTCATCCCATCTCTTAGCATGAATATGTGGTTTTTATTGATCTTATTGGATTTTCTTTTTATACATATATATAGAGAGAAAAAAGTTATGTGGTTTACATGACGATCCTTCTGCTTCTCCTTCCATGGCAAAAACCATCACCACCAAAATTATCATCATCATCTAATTCCACTTGTTCCCCATCTCTCTCGTTTTTTTGGCCTTAAAAGTTTTATATGTATTATTATTTTCTTGAATAAATGGATATATGTACAAGGAGAGAGCTGAAATGACCAAAATATTATTATTTGTGTCTACTCATGTATTCGACGAGGATTATTTAACTGAAATCCATTTGTTTGTGCATTTCTGACATTAGACTCGATAAAATAATTCATATTTTTGGTTATTTCACAAAATTCCCCATTGAATTGTGAGTGATTTATTATTTATTGAACGAAGCTATATAATTTTGAAGATAATGTTGGGGTAATTTCCGTACAATACAAACAATCAAATACTCATTCCGTTTTAAACTGTAAGGTCAATTGGTTTTTTCGTCTTTGTAATAGATAATTCATTTAATTTTACGTTAATTTTATTTTGTAAGTTTCGTAAGCGTTTCTCTCTATATATTACGCAAGACATTACGCCTAAGCGTTTTCAGCCCAAACTGGATGGATGTAATTATCTTTACTGTTATAAAGATGAGTAAAAACGGGGATAACCCAATCCAATAAATTTATTATTTTTGTCTAGTAAGGCTTTTGTCTAATTGAATTCATTCATTTTTAATATTGTTATTAAATTCTAAAAGTAAAATATCTTTAAATTAATATGGTAGCAGCTAGTAAATCTACATGAAATTAGTTTTGTGATTTTTTTCGTACAAATTCTAGATTTTTAACTAAATATAGTATGTTAGCAATATATATGCTAAACTAATATTTAGTAAGATTTTGACATGTGTTCGCAGTAAATAGCTATAAATTAGAATACTAGATTAGGCATAATTTAATTAATTGATAATATCGCAAAATATCATATATACTCGGTTATGGTCAGTTTCCGATATTTCCGTTGATCCCCAATATTTTCGATATCTCCCAACATTCTTATGTATAAATAGTAGTAGTGAAGAAGAAACAAAGTTGCCACTTCACTATTCCCTAATGGCATATATTATCATCTTGCAGAAAAATCCAGATTTAAATAACAATGGCGTCGATCAACGAACAAGAGTTTGCCACGGCAGTAGCGGTTGCGACGAAGAGGAGAACGTTCAAGAAATTCTCATTCAGAGGATTCAACGTGGAAGCTCTTCTCAAAATGTCGAACGTTGATCTTGCTAAGCTTTTCAACGCTCGTGTTCGAAGAAGATTTTACAGAGGACTAAAGAAGAGACCTCTGATTCTAATCAAGAAGCTACGCAGGGCGAAAAAAGAAGCAAGTGATGAGAACACGAAGCCTGAAGCAGTGAAAACACATCTAAGGAACATGATCATTATCCCTGAGATGATTGGAAGTGTTGTCGGAGTGCATAACGGAAAGAATTTTAACGAGGTCGTGATCAAACCAGAGATGATTGGTCATTATCTTGCGGAATTTTCGATGACTTGCAAGAGAGTTAATCACTATAGACCACGTATATGTGGTTGTGGTTGTTACCGTCGTTCCACACGGTTTATTCCTCTGAGGTGACGAAGAAAAAGCTCTGATTTTTTTTTCTTGAGTTATTTTATTTTTCTGTTTTATTGGTGTTTTTTAATAATTCTACGCAGCTCTGATTTTGTGCTTTGTGGTTTCGGTCTTCTCTTCTTTATAATATTCCTTAGCCTTCTAATAAAATTCAAACATTTTAGCAGACAACAAAGCTTATCATCACTCTAACCGGTTATTAATTATAGAGATCTCAATCTAGTTCTACGTTTACATCGCTTAACTACTTGGTTCTCATCAATTTGATTCCAAATATGTAGAAAGTCGTTTGACTTTGATCGAGCAATAGATGATTATACCGCATCATAATATTCATTTCCATATGGTGATATAAGAAAATCCCCCGACAGGCGACAACATAAACCCTTCTGATGGAATGAAATTCCCGTATTCCACATTTTTCTTTTAATAATACAGTACTATGTTAATTTATGTTCTGTTAAAGTAATATACCGTATCCGAACGTGAAATGATCATATATTTTTATCCTCTCGAAAGTGTGAAACCATTTTCTTATGCAATACTTACAAAATCTACGATTATCAACTTTTAACATACGAAAATTGTCTATAATTTCATGTGTAACCTTTGATCATTTCATGCGTCAGTGTAACCACACCAAATCAAATTATATGCAGTGGTCCAAGAGACCACGCAATCTTTCTAACAAATAACTAGTTTATATATGCACATCAATAGATACACTGTATATGTTCTCCCAAATACCTTGTGTATTATTATAATATATGAAGATGAAATGACTAAACTAAATCTGTCTTTCTGTTACATTTCATTTAGTTACCATGATGAGCCTTATATATTTACTACAGCTTGATGCATTCGGAATTATGGAAGTGGTTTTAACCCATTCGGAATTATGGAATTAAACTATTAAATTATATACAATTTTCGAACACTAATTAATTTTAAGCAACAATAAAGTTGTAGTAATTTTTAACTTAAATATATTTTTACGATAAAAGTAACACGGTATATCTGAGAGGTCGTCGGGTCTAGTCAATCCAGACGTTGAACCGGATCCAAATGGAGACAAAGACCCGTATCCATGTGTATAAGAAGCGAAGCGAGTGTGTGTGTATAAAAAGGTAGAAGCAAAACCATATGGCTCTCTCCTGCTTCTGTATCTATAAATCGGAAGATTCCAAATTCCAAAGTGACAATTCACCACCCAAACTCTGTCTTCTGTGGTGAACAAAGCCCACCTTTTGAATTCTTCTTGTATTCTCTCGTCCATCAAATTTCTGAGAATCAAACCCCAATAGCCAAAAAAAAGTTTCGATCTTTTTGTGTGTGTGTGTTACTACTGTTTTCCTCAATGTCGATTCGTTTGAGCTCCACCCTCGTTGCTGCTTCAATCAATTTCACAATCTCGAAGAATTTGTACAGTAATCGATCTCTGAACTGCAGATTCTCCGTCCGGAGTTGCGTGTCCGATTCTCACAATGCGCACAAGGTGAGTGAGTGGGAGAGAATCACGGAAATTTGATGAATATTTACGAAGACGTTACTTGTTTTAAGTGTTGTTACGCAATAGATTGCTTGTTCTGTTATGCCTCTCTGCTTTTGTGCGTTGTCTGGTTATATCCCAAGCAAGATATCCTCTGTTTTCTTGAGTTCTTCAGTTACAATATCCATTAAAGGTTGAATTTTTTTGGTCTCTTTCGTGCTCACTGTTAGCTTCATCTCAGGATTATTTTGGGGTTTCAGGTTGTTGCAAATGTGAGGTTATTTAAGAAGCCATTAAGAATTTTTTTAGACGATATAATCTTATGAGGTGATGAAAATGTGGGCTGTTCAACTTGTGGTGCAGCTAGTTTTGGAAGTCAAAGAACGGCTTGCAAAAGACTGTACTACTCTCCCAGTTGGCAAAAACGGAAGAGACGATGAGGAAATGATCCTCTGGTTTTTGAAAGACCGGAGATTCTCAGTTGATGAAGCAATTGGGAAGCTAACTAAAGCTATCGTATCCTTTCCGTATAGTTGATAAATATCACTTTTGTGCACAACCTGTAGAATCAAATCATGGTTCGCTTGTGTTTTGGTAATATATGATCATGTAAGTGATCCTTAACTAAAGCTTTTAGAAGTGGCGTCATAAGTTCAAGGTAGATGAACTATCTGAAGATTCTGTCAAAGCCGCTGCTGAGACAGGAAAGGCCTATGTCCATGGATATCTAGATGTAAAAGCTCGACCAGTAATTATTGTAGCTCCCGCAAAGCACATCCCAGGGGCAAGTTAGACGCAATTTTTTTTTTTAAATTTCTTTTGGTTTCCTTGCAATTTCCACAATGCCATTTTTTAATATTGTGATATATCTGACGTTTTGCAGCTGCTTGATCCAATAGAAGATGAAAAGCTGTGTGTGTTCTTACTTGAAAAGGCTCTAAGTAAGCTGCCAGCAGGACAGCACAAGATACTTGGGATATTTGATCTCCGTGGATTTGGATCTCAGAACGCGGATCTTAAGTTCTTGACTTTTCTGGTATTTATATCTTCTTACAGCTTCAATGGTTTGGTATCTAGTGACTTAAAAATACAAATAGACAAGTACTTGATCTAATTGTTGTCTTCTCTATCGTTTCTATGATGCAGTTTGACGTGTTTTACTATTACTATCCAAGCCGATTGGATGAAGTCCTTTTCGTAGATGCTCCGTTCATTTTCCAGCCAATTTGGCAATTCACCAAACCGGTGGTGAAGTCATATGCCTCTCTGGTAACTTCCATAACAAATAATCATGCCTCATTGCTAGTTACTGTTCTAGCTTTTTATCACATAGGGTGGTTATCCGCAGTTAAGCTCAAGTCCCACCATATATATGTTGTATTGACGGCTTTGCTAGCGCAATTTGTTTTACTAAACCGGTTCATATAACCTGCACAAGTGAGGGCATGAAATGATTCAATACTTTCTAACTGGGTTATTGTTCTATTGTGAAGGTCAAGTTTTGTTCAGTAGAGACCGTGAGAGAGGAGTACTTCACTGAGGAAACATTACCATCAAGTTTCAGGAGCTAAAGAGGTTATAAGAGATCTTTAAAACACTAATGTCTTCTGTTGTCGTGTCTCTAAACATGTCTATATAAATGTGTATAGTTCTTAAGCTACGGATTAAACGGAACATTAATAGTAAAAGAACTCATTGTAGAACCTCAAAAAGGTCGCAGTATACACGGATACAACATCATAACATGAAAAGCCTTTCTAAAATTAAGAATCAAAAAGGTAAAACCAAAGACAACAGGAAAAAAAATACGGATCATAGCGAAGCCTGGCAAGTCAGAATTTGAGGGGGTTTCATGTTGAAGAGCTTCAAATCAGGTTAGCCCTCTTCAGGAATCTGATAGTTCTGCAGTAATAAGGCCATACAGATTCAACAAAATCCAAGTATTTCTCAATGATCCATTCTTGGAACTGTTTCAGTTTGGTGCGTGTGAGCTCTTTGTAGTCAGTGTTCTTGATGGCCACCATCGGTCGAGTCACTAGAGCTCTCACGTCGTCTCTGAGCTTGCCATGGGAAATGTAATGGTATGCTATAATGTAATAAGATGGTAGGTTTCTTATCACTTTGGTGGTTTGGTTGAAGCAGAAGGCATAAAGGGAACATAGTCCTTGGAACATTTTGATATAAAGGGCGACGATCAAGGGACCAGCTATCCACAAAGGGGATAACTCCTTTGTAACTTCAGCTCCATAGATTGCGTTAACAGCTAGGAAAGCTGGAACACTGCAAAATGGTCAAGATCAAAGTATAATCAATACTCATATAAGGAATTTGGAAACGAATAACGTTGTGATACTCTTGAATCTTCTTCCTGAGGACGGGTTTCAACTATTCAATTGGTGTGCTTTAAGGAAAAAGAAAAGATGCTTTGATGCTCATACTTACAATAACAGCAACGGAATCTTGATAGCTGCGTCTAGACTCCAAAACCAGGTCCAAGATGTATTTTTTGTACTCTGAAGGCTTTCTGTTTTCCGGATCTCTGTTTCAGTTTCTGGCTTCGTCGTTTGTGGAACCTGTTCTCCTCCCAAGGCCTCGTCAATCACTTGAATAGGTGATTGTGTGCGCAACAAAGTTAACCATTTCTTGAATAGCTTCTGTATAGCAGGTTGTCCTGTGATTGAATCATCTGTTTCCGAGGTATATGAAAGCGATGTGTTTTGTGCCTTCGGAGAGCTGTTCACATTATTTTCGTCATCATCAGAACGGTAAGATAGTTTGACCGAGTTATTAGTAACTTTCTTCCCACCCTCACTTCCTCCTGATTCACTATTTTGGATGCCGCCTTTGAAAGACGTAACCCTGAAAGATTTTGCTTTCAATCCACCACTGCAAGGGGACCCTAAACTGCAAAAAAGTTCCACAGACTCCATGATTCCAACAATCTACTGCAAAGAGAAATATACCATCAACTACTTAAGGATGTAAATAGTTTCCTAATGATCAAAAGCCTCTTAAAGATTCTATCAGATGCTACGCAGTAAACCATGTCTCAGTATCTAGCAAGGAACTCTTTGACTAGGTCTCAACCTGTAAAGAGCCACATTTCAATCCACGATATAACTAAGTACCTGCTTTCCTAGAGTAATGAGAGATTCGTGAGCCTCGTCCTAAGTAGTACCCTATTCTGTAAATTCTCAAATGAAGGAAATAAGCAAGGCATTTGTGAGATGGGGTTCTCACCTAAAACAACAATTTTGCTTCAATCGTAAATGCTTTTCTTTCCTCCCAGCAAAATGTACTGTCGTAACAGGTCTCTTAATAATCAAGCCTTTGGTCCATGTTGGCGAACTCCAAGGAAACAAGACATGTGAACCCTACATGAGATAACAAGGAAAGAAGGCTTTACAAGAGTGATACGGATGGGAAAGCATTTAAAATATGAAAGAGATAACGTGTAGACGACAGTTAAGACTGATGCAATCATTCGTGGACATGACCATTACACATATGCAAGACAATACACAAAACTTAGGAATTAAAAGATTTACATAGTTGAAGATACCTGCAATTTATGGGTTACCAACACCATTGTCTCCAGCTGAGGCAGTAAATCATTTACAAAAAGGTCACAATCTGTCCATCATTACACGCAAACCACTTTTAGTTACTCATAAGACATCAGTTTGCAAACTCAAAACGGTAATCCTAGAATCTAAATGCCTTGTCTAAGCCTCAACAACCAAACTCGAAGAAAGTTAAACACTATCGCACATGTAGAAACGATATGCAAACCAAGTTTCATAGGGCAAAAACAAGATGAATGCAAATTCCAAGAAACTATTGAGAAAGTGAAATCGAATTTACAAGGGCCCTAAAGAGGATTGAAATAGGTGACTGTGAGCTCCAAATGATGAAATTCACAAGTGGCAATCATAAAAACATTAAAATGCAATTCATAGCAAAATTACTTAACAGGAACAAAGCACAGCAAAACCCGAGCTAAGAAGATCTCTATTTGCCAACTCAAGACTTCATAAAAATATCAAATTTGTTCATCTTCCTAGCTACCACAAGTCGAACCAATTCCCCAACTCAGATAAAAGTAGGCTCTTCCTCAACAAATCGAACGTATCATCAACCAAGACAAAAGAAGTGCCCAGAGACCTCAGAAGGGGGTTTCAAATTAGAATAAAGTAGCGTCTAGATTGCGTGGGAGAGAGCAAAAGAACCGACCTCAATCATGAGCTTGTTTGTCTTCTGGTTTGTTCGTACGCAAAGGTAGAAGAAGAGGCGAGAAAAAAGGGCAATAAGAAGAAGAAAGGGGAAGAGAACCCAAGTGAAAAATCGAAGCTTTGAATGTAAAAGCAATGAGAAAGATTGAGAATTTAAGAGAGAGGCAAGGAGGAAGGGGGCGAAGCGGATAGATAGAGAGGAGGAGAGGAGGAGAGGAGATAGGAGAGAAGCAGATTGCAGGCAAGCGGTTAATCAAACCTTTTTTTTTTATACCAACACCGCTCTATCCGACGTCGTTTCACTCTCGGAATTTTCTTGTCTTTTTAGCTCCCACGTCAGGTAACGTACTGTATATGCTTTTTTTATTTTATTTTAGATATAATGCTTTTTTAATTTTTTATCTTCTTCTATTAATTTACGGTTGATTATCGATTTAATCTCAAACTAGCGAGTTGATTTCATAAGCCCGATTCAAAATCCGAGTGTTTTTTTATGTTAAAAGTTTTGTAATTATGATTTCTTTTACGCAGGTAACACCAAATCATTTGACTTAGCATAATGGAGGCTACATTGTTGGAAAAAAAATAATAGCAATGGAGGCTACATAAAATCTACAAAGAATTCCACTAATAAATTAATTTGGCCAAAGCTAGTCAGTTATTGATAAGAGGCAGGGCATATCCCATATATATTACCATGTTTTAAAGACTTAAAAACTAATTCTAACAAAACTCATATGTTAGTTAAACCTCTAACAAAGCTTAGCTTATGAATAAAGAGGATGTTGTTAATGTCACCAAATTAATCCAAGTTCGACTTTGGGAGAATATTTTTACCCTACTGATTTTTGTATTGGTACGTGTCATCTGATTCATCACGTGCAATATTGATGGATTGACATACTCATTTTTCTCCTGCAAAACTCTCTGTTAGACTGTAACATTTCGAAAGAAAGCGAGTTGATTCTTGTTTGTATGTTCGATATAACTTTCCTATTAAAGATGCTGAATATTACTCATCCGTGATATCAAAAAGTTGGTATTTTATGCGGTGGATAGACAGTAAAATAAAGGAAAAAGAAGAAGAAGACTCGTACCAGTTTTAAGCTACGAGTTTGTAAATTCAGTGTAAAATTTGTGAGATGGGTACAACAAGAATACTTTTTTAACATCTGAATTTCTTACAATCAATTGAAGATTACATAAACACACTGAACATAGGATATCAATGTGAATTTTGCAAAGATCATGTTACTCATAAATAAATTTTTAAAAATGAATTTACACAACAGTTTTTTACCAAAACATACTCGCTATTTTATTTCTGTACTAGAGACTTTTTAGGGGGTTTTACAATTTTGTACTTTTTTATATGATGTTCCATGTATTTTGCATAGTCCAAATCTCCCACATTCGGCTTTAATTAGTATAGTTACAACATCATACCAATCAAAAGAAAAACTAACAACCAGTTAAGATGATATATGAGAGAATAATCAGACGGTACATGAATATGTGTTTACTATCACAATGAGGTCAGGATTTGAGTTGTAGTTTCACTATATAACTGGTTAACACAGATACCTGGCCTTATTCCATTTATTCGATATAGATTGAACACAACGAAGTACTTTTTCATCGTTTACACTTTACAACTTTATTTTTGTTCTTTTAAGACTGAAACTTACACACCAAACCGAATTTTGAGTTTTTGATTTGTGCAAGCTTTTAACCAAAAAACCGAAACCTTAAAAAGACAATAAGATTAGCTAACCAAGTGAAACCGGGAACATAGTGGGGAGTCTCGAGGCTGCCTTATTCAGACAAGTTGCTGAATTGTTTAATTCACCGGGTAGCTGCCCGAAACATCCCTCTTTCCTTGAAATCTTGAAGATACGTCTGCCCGCTGACCAGAAAGATTTCTTTCTTTTTTTAGAAAATAAATTCCCATTATCAATGATTTTTCCGTTTATGTTTTATTTCCATTTCTATTTATATTTCCACCGACTAGTGGTATCTTCCTCCATTGACCTAATTTGAAGCCTTCTATATAAACTAAACCTCCTTTGCATATCCTCACATAACTTTAGAAGCCTCCTTTCGTGTCTCCTCCTAATTCCATCTTTTTCATTCAACTTTTGTGTGCTCTTTATCTTTCGTTTTAGTATTAGCTATTCTTCAACTCGATATACATATTTGTTGCTTGTCTATATGTATCCATTATCTGTTGGTGATGTTTACCGTAGGATAGATTTTCATCAAATAGTTGTCCTTGTTAGAAAGCAGATCTAGATTTTAGGCTAATGAAAATCACAAGTTTTATGGTGTTTTTTAAAACAGGTATATTCAACATTCGAGGTTTTATTAGTTTTGCCGAACCATCTTCATAAGGTTTTAGGTTTTATTCAAGTAGGAGATTATATAGTTTTATGTATTTCACAGTGAAGCTAAGTGAGATATTATCTTCATATTTGATATGAGTAATATGTACAATAATGTATATATGAATCCACTTGAAAATATTTTGGATATTATATGATGTGCAAAAATCTTCCATCCGCATGCCATGTCGTTTTCGTAGGCAGAGCGGCCATCTTTTGCATAAATCAACTTTTAAATGCCTTTATCATGTTGACCCTTCGGAGAGTAAAAAATCGCTATTTCAATATCTTATTCAGTAATATTGAAATCGGTTTTTTACCTTATGGCATACATTACTATTGTCTCGATATTTATGTTTAGTCTTTTTTTTTTCCTCTATTTGTTTGCTTTAGGGAAATCCGATTTTTGAAGACAGTTACTTACTTTGTTTTCAAGACTGTTGATAAATTTTAGTCCTAATCGGATTAAATTTGTTTGGTAAAATTATTGCCGTTAAACATAGATTTACCCGTCTAATTTGTGTCTTATACTACCAATAAAAAAAAGCGTGGAGAAACTTTTGAGAATTGATGAGCTTGAGGCTAAATTTTTTGGATTAAGGTTATGCAACCAAACCCTGATAGAATAGCAATTTGGACAGAAAGATAACGGACTCTTTTTCGGATTTTTCGGACAAGGAGACATGCCCACCCAAAAGTAGATCATTCCTTTTTAAGGAACAACATTTAATGACCATAAAAACAAAATCTTTTTGACAGATTTTTAAATTTACTCTTGTGATTCCATGAAAAAGTGTTCGGATTGCACAACAATTCGTAGTATCCAGTGTAGTATCTGGAAGCATAACGTTTATCTTTTAACTGTAAATAAATCTATCAAAAGGTGAAGTTATTTTACAGTTATGAAATTGAGACAGAAAAGTTTATTCTCTCTCTGTAATTTGATCTGCACCGTAATTTAGCAAGAAAGCTGTTCATACTAAGACTGGTTTTGAGAAGGTGATGATGATAACCACATGAGGAAGCTTGAGATAGACCAGATTGAGATCACACCTAAAACCTGTATTACATTCAAAAGCGTGCCCAGCGATTTCTTGATTGCCAGATTATTAACTGTTGCCTCTGCTCCTTTAACCGTGAATGACAATGCTGTTACTAATTGCGCCGCTCTATTCAGCTGATGAAGTCTGTATACCTATAGAACCAAAAAGATTCCTTTAAAAAATGTTACAAAGTGAAGTCTTGTAGAAAGGTGTTGATAGCAAAAAGAGTGATTGCATACCTGAAAGATGATGGGGATGACAGGAGATGATGGAGACTTCCGATATCTAGCGTACTGCTCGAAAGCAAATTGAACAACGATACCTACAAGGTACGGTGCAAGAGTAGCTGATGCTGCAGGTCCGGTCCATGGCCATACAAATCCCATTGTCACCATTGGAATCATAAGACTAAGCACTAATGTTGCTACAGAGGAGATTCTTTGTCCTAACTGAGAAGGATTGGTTCTGTTATCAGGAATTTTTCCGGATGACTTTCTTGAACGGTGTATTATCAGAAGAAAAGTGGCTATTCCACAGTAGAAGAGAGCCTCAGTGAAGAACAATATGAGGAAGTCTGCAAATAGAAGACGAAAGAATCAATGACTTTGTCTCTGCAATTACGGAACGCAAAGTTGAGAAGTGAGATGCAAGAGGAACCTGTGAGCAAAGAGTCTTCAAAAACTGCTGAGACTATTCTTCGTAAGTAAATCGGAGGTAAAATGAACGAGGAAACTAAGACAGCAGGACCAAAGAGCCAGAGGAGGCGTTCCCATGTGCTTTGTGCTTCAGGAGGGACAACGATATCCTCTGTTTTGTTACGAGGATTGTAAAACGAAATGAAACCCGGTTTGCCGCCATTTCCATTGTATTGGATAGATGAACTATCATCTCGAGGTGTATCTTCAGAGCCAATTTGTTGACTTACTGTTTCTAGATCGTCGGGTGTTTGGTCAGTGTATTGGAACTGTTCTTCTGAAGTAGCAAGAGGCAAATAAGCTCTCTTTTGGGAGACTTCTGTTGGTTTATGGTCTCTGAAGGAAATGTGACGAGAATCAACTGCTCACAATGAATTGAAGAAACAATCAGAAAATCTTACAAGTCATACATAGATTATACACGAAAGCAAAACAACTAACAGTAGAGAAAGGAACCTACTTTTATCACTTTGAAGGTGCAGAGAACGGTAACAATGGAGAAGAGCATGCTGATGCCTCGATGGACGAAACTGAATTTCGGAAAAAGGTGAATGTCAGCAAACAAGACCGAGAAGCAGCAGATAGCAACCACATCAACAACAACTAACGAAAAAGACACTTGATTTCATCTTTATCAGAACCTAATAGTCATATTGATCAGAAAAAGTTATGGTTTTTCTCTAAGCATGATGTGGCATTGTCCGAATCAGCTTCTAATTTATAAAGTGCAGACTTAACTCCACTTCCAACTCATTGATAATTAGTATGCCCAATGTCTTAAAAGTAGAATTCCGGTATAACAGTATTGGTTCAATGTCTCTAATCACATTATCTAAGCGAACGGTACAAGAAATATCTGTCGATACAAAACATTGGGAGCACGAGACACAGATGCAGCATAGCAGAAAAATCTAAAGGCTGAGAGCATAATAAATTTCAGAAAGATTGGTTAAACAACTGTCACCTGAAAAGAAGTCCGAGGTTGAGAAGGTGATAAAAAGGATGGAACCAAAAACGACGCCGAGGAGGACACAAGTTTAGCAGCCATGGCCGGCAGTTTGATGTTGGAACTACAACTTAAAAACCCTACCCAAGCAACACGGGGTTTATCGATTTAACCACATACACAGGCCAAAACCCATGACACTGATACGCAAAAGGAAGAATCTTTTTTTCCCTCGAGAGACTGATGTTTGATATTACTACTGGGTATGAAAAGAAAAGGAGAAGAAATTTGAAGACTTTCCGAAGAAATTGAGGAGAAAGGCTAATTGGGGACTGAGGTGAGAGCAATTGCTGCTTAACTTAGTGGTTGTTTGTTGTATGTATCATTTAAACAAATCTCCATCTTACACGGACCTGTCTAGGTCATCATCTCCTCTGTTTCAACTTTCCACCGGTCAAATCAATTTCTTCATCTTCTTCTTAAGCACGGACCCGGTTAGGAGTCCGGACCGGTTTGATTCTAAAACCAACCTCCTTGTAAGTTGTAACCCCCGAACAAAAACCGGATAAATCAACTTAAATACCGGAAAAACGGATATGTTGCTTGAAACTGGTGCTTAAAGAGTGTGGGGCACCTGTGAACAAATCCTATTAGAATGAGGAAGTTACATTGAGCTCCAATATTGAAGGATTTTTGTTCCTTGTTACCTAGAATGTTGAAACCAAGAAGAATATCTATAAGGTTACTAAGTTTTAGTCCGAAAACCCGGCAATGAATCTTAAGCTAAGCGAAATGCTCATGTCCTTCCCTAAGAGCTGTACTTCTGAATTTGTTTTCAATGCAAAAACTTGAAATTTGAACATTGGCAGCTTGCCTTGCATTGCCTCTGGAAATATATACCATATAACCAACAATTGATCTTTATCCTTGTCAGGGTTTTGATCTTTGCACCTGAGATATGGTTCAATCTGTTCTTTTGCAGGAGCAAAGTTACAAGCTGGGGAGATTCAGGGGAATCTACTATACTTGCGATATGGTTAAACATCAGTGTCACCCTTCTCGCATCTTTCCGCTTCTTGAGGCCATATGTTTCTGCTTAATTAAACAGCTACATACATTGTTCACCACTTGATCACATCACATGATATTCGCATGAGACACAACTTCCCATCGTCCACTTCCACAAGACGATACAAAACAGGAAAAGATGAGGGAATTTGAGTAATGTAAAATGGCTTCTTGCCCTCAAGCAGTGGCCATATTAGAACTCAGGAGGAGGTTCGAAGATAAGTGAGTAGCTGAGTTAAAAAGTTTGACCCGTAAATAAATCCAATAAATACTAATTCGGTGGGACCCCTTAATAAATATATACTTTTTGTGTTAAGTTTTAACGAAAGCACAAAGTAAACGGTACTTTCTGCTCCGAAAACCAAAAGTAAACGATAAGTTCTTTGAACTTAATCCAATTCCTGTTTTTTTTCGCCAGCAAGGTTGGCACGAAACTCGAGCGGAAGACATCTGTAGGGGTTGCTCTATCCGATTCCTTGGAAAGATATATACTGTTTCGGTAAGAGAAGAAATGGGATCTATGTTCAGTGGAAACCGATTGAACAAGGAAGAGATGGAGGTGGTGATGAACAAAGCCAAAGAGATCGTTTCCGCGTACCCAGTCGTTGTCTTCAGGTTTTAGTCGTTGAAAGTTCCTGTCTTTTTCCTCACATCTGTGATTACGTATTTGTTTGTTTTGTCCGTTGATAAACTGCGTATTGTTGAATCCTCGTTGATCAAAAGCTTGACTCGTTTCCATCATTAGATTCGGCTTATATTTACGCAGAGTTACTGTTCGATCGTCGTTGGGATTCTTCAGTAGAATTACATCATAATTCTGGAAGATTCATCTCGTTTTCTCTCTCTTTCAAATGGACTAATCGTCAATTGCTTTTGAAATCTCTGTTTTCTTTAATAAGGGGCAAGTCAAAATACTGTTATAGATGAGGCTTTTACAAGTAGAATGGATTTATAGGAAGATAAAATGTCGATTTGCTCTATCTGTGTACTATTTAATCCATCATATCTCGTCGTTATCGCTTTTTGAGTTTGATCTATGTCCTCTTTTGCAGCAAGACTTACTGTGGTTATTGCCAGAGGGTGAAGCAGCTGTTGACACAGCTAGGAGCAACCTTTAAAGTACTTGAGCTCGATGAGATGAGTAAGAAGCCAAATCTCTGCCAATACCTTTTTGTAATGATATATTCCTCATTGAAACTGAATCATCGTATTTACAGCTAATTCTCTATGTTAACAGGTGATGGAGGTGAGATCCAATCAGCTTTATCTGAGTGGACTGGACAGAGCACTGTTCCAAATGTTTTCATCAAAGGGAAACATATCGGTGGATGCGATAGTAAGAGCAAAAAAATACTATACAAACTCTCTGCACATTAATGGAGGTATAGGTCGCTGGAGGAACTAACTACTTGGTTGTTTGCTTATATATTTGCAGGAGTGATGGAGAGTAACAAGCAAGGCAAGCTTGTGCCTCTACTTACTGAAGCTGGTGCCATCGCCGATAACTCTTCCCAGATTTGATGAAACTCTGAGACCGGTATCTTGAAGACAAAGGAAGTGAAGAAGAGAGTTATGTTTATACTGTCAAGTAACCAAATAAAGGAAAATCCTTCCTGTTGTTAAACTTTGTTTTAAACAAAACATCAACAGTGTGCTGTTTATGTTGAGATTTGGTTAATGGAAAACTGATTTCGAGTAGAAACTTCTGGAGTTGGGGCAGTGTTGCTATAGCAAAAGTATTGCCTCTGAAATCGACTTTGTACCGGGGGAGGTTAACTCTATACCAAAATCCAATTTGACTAAGATTCCTCCCAAATTTATTTAAAGACCCGAAGCTTGAGTCTCCTCCTTCTGGCTAAGGAAAGCAAAATGTCAACGAGACTTTTCTCGCAAAAAGTAAACGGTCAAACATGAATCGATTCAATTCTATTCCTGGTTTTTTTCCGCGAAGACTTGAGCTTAAAAGCCTGTGTCTTTCTGCTAGATCATCTCAAGTATAGTGACTAGACTATAGTTTTTCGCGAAGAGAAATTGTGTTCTACACTTCTGTGTTCAGTGGAGAACGGATGAGCAAGGAAGAGATGGAGAAGGCGATGAACAAGGCCAAAGAAATCGTCTCATCGTACCCTGTCGTTGTCTTCAGGTTTTTCATCTGCGTTTTTTTCATGATTCTACAGTCTTCTGATGTTTTCATTACCAAAAGCTCGAGTCTTTTACTGTCTACGATTGCCCTGTTTCTGGAGGCTCGGTGTCTAGTATAATCAAGTCATAGGCACGGAAGATTAAACTCTAGAGAACCTTATTTGGCAATTATCATCGAAGTCAGAGGTAGAAGATACGATACTGCATCGAATTTTCAATTTTTGGGAGCCAATCTCAGGGAAGCAAGAGGGGTTTTGCCAATCATCAACAGTGGACTAGTCTACTGTTTTTTTACTATGGTTCAAGTCAACTGTTGTTGAAGATGGGAGCTTGTCCTAAAAAACTAGATTTGAGGGGCCAAAATGTCCCTTCTTGGATCTTGAAATGAGCTTTAACAAGTTGCTGCTTAGGACCTCGAGTTTCGTTTGCTTAGCTGTCTAGTACTCGACATATCTGCACCTTATACTCCAATCTACTTAAAGTGTTAGCTTTTGAATAACGTTTCTCTTTCGCAGCAAGACTTACTGTGGTTATTGCCAGAAGGTGAAGCAGTTACTGACACAGCTAGGAGCAGATTTTGAAGTACTTGAGCTCGATGAGATGAGTAAGAAACCAAATCTCGTTAACACCTATGAACTTGAATTATCTCGATGCTTGTTTCTATCTTGAAAAATTTTCCAACGGATCTCTACATTAAACAGGTGATGGAGGTGAGATCCAATTAGCTTTGTCAGAGTGGACTGGACAGCGTACTGTTCCAAGTGTCTTTATCAAAAGAAAACATATCGGCGGATGCGATAGTAAGATAACATTTTAGACAAGCTCTCTGCACTGTAATTGAGATTCAGGTCGGATATCTACACAGAAGAACTCACAGAAGAACTAACATTCATTTGGATATGCTTCTATTTTGCAGGAGTGATGGAGACTAACCAGGAAGGTAAACTGGTGCGTTTACTTACCGCAGCTGGTGCTCTCGCCAAAATCTCCTCCAAGCTTTGATGAACTCTGAAACTGTGTCTTGAGACTTCAAATTGATATGTTTAGATCATGAAAAAGTATTTGTCCATTTAAATCAAATATCCATTCTCTTTCTTAACTCTGTTTACGCAAAACATCCCTGGTTTGGTTTGGTTACTGGAATAAAAAATTAAAGGAAAAGACAGCTGAATCATTGGACATAGCAAGCGTTGCTAAAACGAGAATATTGCTTCTGAACTTGACTATGTAAATTAAGGATTGCTGATTTAACCATAACCCAATCTTGAAGCTCGTATTGAAAAAAATAGCAATGTGAAATCCAACAATCTAGGCAAACAACAAAAAGGATTCAGGAACTTGAGAGCTCAAATGCATGCAGTTTCTGGCATCCATAACCGAAGAAGCTTATCATAGAACGAGCAAGTTGCCACAAGACTTCGCGTCTGATCTTTCCCTCTGTACCAATCTGCTCCATAAGCAAGAGATTCATGCTTGGTATAAGTCTCCATTACTTCACCTTTCCCATCACTAACCTTGGCTACAGCAAAACCGTTATGCATACAAGCTGCCAAAACAACACCACTCAGAGACGGATGATGCTTGATTCTCCACACTCCTCCGCCTAGGGACACCGATGTTTCGTTAACAGGTCTCGAAACAGATCTCGTGTCCCACACCCTCAAGGTTTCATCATAACTTCCGGTGAATATGGAGTAAGGGTCACTTGGACTCGGCGAAATGCAGCAAACACCCATTGTATGAACTTTGGAGTTCTGAAAAACCCGATTATCAGCCGGACTATCTCTGATATCCCAACAGCTGAACTTGCAATCATCTGATCCAGTATAGACCAAACTAGGATTGTTGAGATCAAATGAGGCTGTCCAGACCTCAAAATCGTGTCCTTTCCATTCATGGACTGTTTCTAAGTTAGAATCAGTGAATGAAACAACTGAAGCAGAGCCATCAGATAAACCCACCACAATAGATGTTGATGATAGATTCCAATCCAGATAAAGACACATCGATGAGCTGATTTTTTCACCAGCGACTTCTCTGAGAGAATAACCTGTTCCAAGGATAAAACTTTACACAGATTACCAGCAAACAACAAAACTGTAAAGCTAGTTCCATCTTCAGAACTAACCAACAAGTGTTCCTTTAGAAGAGTTCTAAGTAAACTTTCCACTTGCAATATAAAAAAGTCAGTACCTTTTCCTTGAGTGTCATCTAGCTTGTAAACTCTCAAGCATCCATCAGCATCAGCCTGAGCAAGCGCCACGCATCCACCTCCATCGCCACCGCGGCTCCACCGGATATCGAAAACTCCGGTGGTGTCGAGTTTCTGTAAGAGATTCAAGCCAGCATCTTCCACGTCAAATAGATAGACAGAGCCGGATCGAGAGGGAAGATCTCCTTCTTGGAGTGTATAAGTAGAAGCCGCAAGCAAGTTCGCGTAAGGCTTGTGAGGACAGAATTCTACGGCGTCGGCGTTTCCTTCGAGATAGCAATGTGCTGCGTCCATGGCGACTCTCTCTGCTGATCTTAACCGATTTTTCTCGGCGGCTAAAAAGAAGGGAGAATTAACGAGACGTGGAAAGACAACAGCAACGACGTCGTATCCAGAGCCTAAATCAAATATTGGTCTAATCATCCGACCGGTTTAAAACAAATTCATCCGGTTAAGATTGATCGCGGACGATTAATGAACGAAACTGTTGTGGTCGTCTTCAAGCTTTAGTAGAAGGAGAAAGCGATTGCGGCGGAGAGGAAGATCGGAAATTCATCCTTCTCTTTTACTGTGGAGACTCGACACTATTTGATCTATGGAAGCTGTAGGAAACCCCGAAGAAACTATCCCAGGCGTGAGATTTTAATTCTCTCTCTCTGCGATTTCAAACAGAACTCTTTGATCTATGTGGTTTAATTGCTCTTGTTATATCAAACAGAACTCTTCAAGATTAGCTGGAAATCCCAACTGGGGAACAGCAACTGTTGTTGGGATTTTCGCTGGAATGCTTTATGGAGGGAGCAAAGAGGCTTCTGCTTCTGTGGTATGTCGACATTTCAATTTAAAGGAGCCTCCTTTATATGCTTTTGCGATGGATCCTCTTGGTGATATAGTGTCATCTAAACCCTATTCATACAAATTTCCTTGACATTTTATGTTTAGGTTCCTCTGTCTTTGTATATGCTAGTAACTTTTAGTGACTTCTGGTAGTAAACTCAAACCCATAAGATATCAAAGTTTGCTGAATCTATCTCCAATGCTAAAATTAGTGTTTGTGGTTTGACACAGAGCAAGGATGCAGAAGTGATGTTGAAGATGGGTAGTACACAGGATAAGCGAGAACAACACAGATTGATGCGAGATGCAATGGAGAAAAGATTCACCCGAGTAACTCGTGGCTCCCTCATTGGAGGAATGCGCCTTGGAATGTTCACCGCTTCCTACTTTAGTCTACAAAACTTTTTAGCTGAGACGCGAGGAGTGCATGATGTTTTCAATTTCGTTGGAGCTGGTTCAGCAACTGCTGCACTATTTGGCCTCATCAGTACTGATACATACCCCCACTCTTTGCATTCTCCTTAATAGATTCACGATGTTTGCTTTTTCCTGTCATAACATGTCATTATTTCTAATCACGATGTGGCAGTGCCGGGGTCTCTTGCTTGGCGTGCCCGGAATGTGATGCTTGGTTCAGTTCTTGGAGCTACAGTCTGCTTCCCTCTTGGTAATTACTTTGGATCCTGCGTTAACATTGCGCACAAGTTGCTACCATATGAGAGAAGGAGAAAGAGAGAGAGAGAGAGAGAGACTTGGTGAGTTTTGAAATTGGCTTTAATAGTAAGTGCTAACCGTATTGTTTCGACAGGTTGGTTACAACTTAAGCTCATGGAGAAAGCAAACGAAGGCAACAAAGAAGACACGAGCCACCATGGCGAGGTCACGAGTGGTGTTGGTGCAGCTATTGAGAGACTCGAACAACAGTTAAGAAAATAAGAAAGGGGACATTCACAGTTTTGTATGCTAAATTCGCGTCTAGATCTTGTTAAGTCAATGGGAATAAGATAACGAAGATAAACACTGTTCTTGTGTAATTGCGTACAATTTTGTGAGTATACAAATTCCAAAGGTTGGTGGTTTTTCTACTCTTTTAGCACTTTACATCACCAGGATTCAATAACACTCTTTGTTTCATCATTGTTAATACCAGAAGAAGAGGAAGAGAGCTTTCTACTCCAATATTCTACACTTTCACCACTACTAACCCATGCCTCGTCATAATCTTCATCAGCGAAATGATATTCCACACCTGAATCTTCTTCAGAATCAAACAAATTCTCAAACCCATCTTCATATTCATCATCATCATCCAGATCAATATCATGATCACTAATGCCTTCATCCCTCGTATCATCATTGCCATACTCTTCCATGCTTTTATCGCCAAGTATGGCGCCTTTCCTTCTCCGTTCACGTCTTATTCTCTTTCCTTCTTGAACGAGATCTATCAAACGTTCTCTTATGACCGATGTCTCGTCTTTCTCTAGAAGATCACCATTGTCATTGTACGCTTCGACGAGAAACACAGAGTCTCTTGTGCCTTTTAGACTCACATAGAATAGCTCGGGGTGTCTCACTATCAATGCTCTTAACTTGTTTGGTAACGCAAACTCCTTCCTGAAATGTGTCAAATGGTCTATCAAAGTCCGTTTCTCGACCATTAACCCCAATACTTCTCTTACAACTGCGCACGCTCGCTTCTCCGCCTCGATCGACTCGTTCGCTAGGCAATCAGATGACGTCTTGTAAGGACAGACATCAGGTGATTCTCTGAACTTGACCAAGTAATCTTGGTGTCTCCTCTTCAAGTTTAAGCCTTTCCGGAGATTCAAACGCTTGAACTTCAAAGGACGATCAACAATCAAACCTCTATCAACTTCAGGTGATGGCATTTGGTTCGCCAAGTCTGGATCCCACGTGACAAGCTCGAGTGCTCTTCCGTAGGAAGTATCCACAGTCTTGAACTTGTCCGGATAATCATTGCAGAGCCGGGACCTGAAATTAGGAGGGAATCCAAAATCCGGGCCAACGTGAACCAGTTTAGACAAAAGCAACCGGCGGTGAGATGACAACATTAGCAGCTTCTGGAGCTTAGTAGCCAGCTTATCAGCAATTGAAGACTTCAGATTCAGTTCTTGCATCGCAAGGGACGATGCAGCTGATGTCATACGGACACAGAGTGTAGATAAAGACTTGGTGGCATTCATAGGCAAATGGGGAGTAGGTGTTGTGAATAGCTCGAAAATTGTGGGATATCGACGGATCATGGGGAGAATCGTCCTCGGGTTTTCGATGCCGAGGTAGGATCGGCATTTGTAGAGGATTTGAATTGGTATGTAATGCTTTGGTTTAGAGAGAAGTAAGGTCTTCAACTTCTGCACAAACCGAACTCTGTTCTGCTTCACCACATGCCTGTCTAAAGATGGACTCCGGACAATCTTGTGAGCTGAACATGAGATGTCCAAAGACAGACTTCCAAGTTTCCTGGGACTGGTTTTAGAACTTAGATTACATCGGCGAAAATCCAAAGGAATTGATGGGTGGAGGAAGGTGGAGAAAAATAAGAGCTTTCCTGGAGAGCAAGGAACCAGTTGAGTAAGCGCCATCATCCACCAAATTTCTCAGAAAGTCATACTCTTGATGCTAGACAAAAGCAAAGAAAGGATAAAACTTTAGTACCGGAACTTCTCAAAAGTGGAAACAGCTAATCCACCCATTAATCTACCAGCTCAGAAGCAAGCAAGCAGCCCCCTTAGGCATTTATACAAACACATGGTGCGCAACTATAAACGGGTGAGACAACCCAAAGTCCGAAACTTGCCAATGACATAATTGACAGAACAAGCACACATGGGAAGAGAGGAGGATTTGTGGGTAATTATTTTTACCTTTGGTAACTGCAGAGAAACAATACATATGACAAAAAGGAGTTAACAGATCATGTCTTTGATCAAAGCAAAAAGCCGATTGCATGCAATTTATGCGACTCCAAATGTCTTATATTTTTTCAATAGGGGTCCTTGTGTTTTTACTCTTTATTTAATATGACCCGGTACAAATAAAATTTGCGTAAAAAAAGAACACAATGTGAAATACCTTCCAAGTCATTTGACATCTTTCAAGCTTCTGAATATGAAAATAAAAAGTTTCATGGACACAACCGAGCCGATGAATTTGAGATAACAAATTATTCTTTTCGAAATAATATCTCTTTTGAAAAAAGAGAAATAAAGTTGTCACATTGTACATGAATCGTAATTAATTTTAAAATAATTCGTAAATCATAGCAGGCTTAAGTTTACATGATAAATAATAATAATTATTCTTATTTATTTTAGTTTCAGTAGATAAAGCATTATCGAGAAACGGAATAAACTAACTATTCTGGAAAATGCAAAGTTAACGTTAAAATTATCAATAAGAATGTTGACAATTGTGGGTTGTCAGACGAAGAACTGCATGCGACTGCGACTATGAGCAGTCTATGACCACAAATGCGGTGTGAGTGGGAAGATGAGACCCATGAGTTATAACCATGGTTTCAAAAGCCCTCAGAAATTCAGGAAGCATCTCTCGAGTTATAGCCATGCACGGGAAGTAAGCATCCTCTCTCTCTCTGCGCTTGTATCAATAATACATTGTTTCATACTCTTTAACTGTTGAACAACAACCTGTTTCACTCATCACTCATCTGTCAAGCAGGAGGCTATGAGCTTTATGTACCCAACACTCGTCTCTGTAACGGAAAAGTGGGGAAGGAACTACCCGGCGACGCCTGAATGCGCGACAGCTAAAATACAGTTGTGGTGGGACATGTTTGACTGTCCGATCCCCGAGGGTTATGATGCTCGTCGGGTCCGTCCGAGTTTAGAAGCGGCATTCAAGAATCTTGGCTACTCTGGTCCTGTCTCCATCACTGCCTATGGCGACCTGAAACATACCCCTGATCACATCCTTCGAGCGCTCTCTTCCACTGGAGTCGATGTTGCACATGCCATTGCCGGTTAGTCCATTTGGCTATCCATCTCTGGAATTTCATCTATCCCTACTGATATGCTTTCCTTTTTCGAAACAGATGTCTTATACGCGAACATGTGTTCAGATTATGAGGACTGGATTGACGATAATCCTCATCCGGCTACGTTTATGTTCATATCGGATTCGGTGGAATTCGTCTTCGGAAGCCTTCTTGTCGGCGAACTACAGCGGGAGAACCGCAACCTTTTTATGGCTTATTCCTTTAGGCCTCGAGAAATGTCAACCCTGCTCACTTCCGCAGAGTGGCTCTGGGAAAGCTTACTTGCAGGTGTTTGTTTGTCTTCTCATCATTCAGTACTGTTTGAAATAACCACCAAACTATTTACGCTGTCTCTGAGCTATAGTTTGTTTTTTCTTTTCCACAGTTTCAGAGACGACAAGACACGTTCTTCAGAAGTGCAGTACCGGTTTGTTTGTCTTCTCATCATCCAGTACTGTTTGAATTAACCACCAAACTATTTACGCTGTCTCTGAGCTATATTTTGTTTTTTCTTTTCCACAGTTTCAGAGACAAGAAGACACGTTCTTCAGAAGTGCAGTGGAAGTGATAATGATAAGGGTGAATCTACCGGAATGTTTTATTGCAAACTGTGCTCCTGTGATTGCAAAAGGCTTCATAATTTCAGGACGCATCTCTCAACTGCAGAACATACACGTAAAGTAAGCATCCTCTCTCTCTCTCTCTCTCTCTCTTCTAGTATCAATACATTGTTTCATGCTCTAACCATTTGACCCAAAAAACTGTTTTAACTTGTTCCACTCGTTGTTGTCAAGCAGGAGAATGGAATTACTGCGCGTACTCAACGTAGAGAGCTGGTGCAAAAGATAAATCTATTATGCGCTTTCGAGAATAAGCATTCGCATTGGCGAGAGGCAAGTTTTTCTTAATGATAATTATAAATTTTCAACTTAGAAAAATGTGCACATACGATTTCGGTCCCCAAATGTGAAATAGAAGAAAGCAGGTTATTTGATTTACCGACTTTGGTTGTTGCTAAAAGCCCCCTAAAACATTGAAGAAAAAAGTGTTTTTGAAATGCCTCTAGATTTAGAAAAAGTCCCATGTTTTAACGTTTCCATGTTTCATATACATCTTGTAGGTAGAAAATTCTCGAAAGCGGAAACTTATGAGGAAACCATTCCGGCAGGGCTTTCGTCTTCTTGATCATTATTTCCGTCTTACTAATCGTGGAGCTCGTCGTAGACCTCCAAAATCTTGAACCTGCAAGAATGAGTGGTGAAATTGTCACTAAGTGATCAGTCCTGGAAACTCTTCTAGTCTATGTTTCAATTTGAAGCAGTATTTATTTTTCATTTCGTTTTACTTGTTTTAAAAAATGGTTTTATGCTTTAAAAAATGGTTTTATGTTTTTTGTTTCAAAACAAGTTTATCATATTACTGATGTAATGTTATTAATAATTTTAAATTAAACAGTGTTTTTCAAATTTATTGAATGTCATAGTAGTAACTGTTTAATAGTAGTATGTGTTCAGTGCAACTATGACAATTTCTCACCAATGCACATGTTGTTACAAACCAATTTGATCACAGTTCACAAAATGAAAAAATGATACATCGGGGGTGGCAACTATTTTGCTTAATCTTCTCAATCAACTCGAAACACTCTTCAAATTGTTCTTTCTTCTCATTGAGTAGAATTTTCTTATTCTTAGTTAGTTTAAGAAATACGTTCCTTTCTTTTTAAATCACAGTCTTTTCATTATACAGAATTAAGATCATGAGGAAAATACATATCAATACGACTGACTATACGAGGCGTGGTTATAGGCGCATTTTCCACCAGCAGAATCGCACCGTTTTCAACATTTGCCTTTTATTCATTTTCTTCAGCCCAAAAAATAGATGAATTAATGCTGCATTTCGCTCTTTTACCATTCTTCTATTTGTCTAAATTGTCATATTTTTCAAGCAAGCTTATACAGTAATGCAACTTGCACCTACGTCCGTAGAAATGTAATGCTATCACTCTTATTTGATATGAGAAAAGAATTAATCATATTTATAATTAAGCATGAGTTTGTTGCTTCACACTTTTTTTTGTTTTCTTACTGTATCTTTCAAACAAAAAACCCCTCTTTCTACTTAAATTAATCTTCCAATCAAACGTGGTTGCTTTCTTTGCAAGCTACTACCGAGGACTCTGGTAAGACTCAGGGAACCATCTCTGAAGAAGCCGATGTTTTAGCTTCACCAACAAGGCAAAGGCTCCATAGCATGGCAAATGCATCACTGCAACTGAGAAATACCTGAAAAAAGTTGCCGCATCATTTGAATGTAATCAGCCCTAAATTTCCAAGGAAATAATGGAGAAAATTGAAAAACATCACTAAAGCTCTTAAGTTACCATAGTGGGGCATAGTGTGATGATAAGTCCAGGAAGGGGTAAGGCCACCTATTGATAAACAGTAAGGAGTGATTACTGTCAAAAGTTAAGAACGATTACACTAAAAAAATCAGTGTAATTTGTATGAAATGTTACCATATATGGACTAACGAGTGGAGGGTCCATTGGAATAAAACATAAGCTATTGTCCAGAAGAAGAAGTAAGCAATTCTGAAGCATGGAAAGCTCTGTAATAATAAAATTCAAGAAGTAAATAAGAATCAGTTGAAGAGTATAATAGCAACCACTGTATATCTTATTTGTTAGAATCTGAGATTTACCAAAGAATTCAAAGCAGCATCACCAAGCAAGAAAATCGCGTTAAGAGAGTGCATGTTGATCACCAACTGCAATATTGGTAATAAATACTTTCTATTATGAAATGTATTTATATAATGAAGCAAAAAATTACAATGGCTTATTAGATTACTTACAACATTGAGACTATAATCATGGATCTCAAGGAAAGGAACAATGATGAACCAGAAGACACAGTCAGTGAGCAAAACTGCACCTGCATTCATCTGTTTTACCCGATATCTAATCAAGAAATCATAAAAAGCCGATAATATGTTGTGCATGATTATGGATTTTGATTTTAGTTACCTGAAAGATTATCTGGAAAACATATCCCCAAAAACCAGCTGGATTACTAGAGTATTGGCTCTGTTGAAGAGTATTATCGGAGCCTTTGGATCTTGCTCTCTCTGAGTCTATGGCTATCGGTTCAATGCTATCTACTCTGTCGCCAGCCGCTCTTTTGTTGTATTGGTAACATCCATGCAGCGACAGAAGCGAACCTAGCTGTTAAGAGATATCGACTAATGTAAGAAACTTGAGCAATGTCACAAACAATTTAGTAAGCCAAGTAATCAGGTTTTCAGACAGAATATTACTCCGAAATAGAGAGTGATCAAAGCAAAAGTCCACCTGCAAATCAAAACAAAAGAGACCACAAAAACAGAAACAAAACCATCAGAGACCACAAGAAAACAGAGATATTTTAGGTTCTATTTATCTACTGTCTAAAGATTGGATTCAAAACCAGTCCTTGCCCTCTTATCACAAAAAAGTTTCAGTGTTACTTTTCCAAAACCAACCAAAAATCTTTCAATCAGGAATGTCACAATCTAGCCTCTATATGCTTGTGAAGCTGCAAAATCTTCTATATCCCAGTAAATGATTCAAGAAAGGTTTCGAATTTTTTTTCACCAAAAGACTTACATTTAAGGTCATTCTGAATATTGAATGGTATAAAATAAAGTTTTTTTCAGCTTCACACGCATAGTGACAAGAATGTCTGCAGCTTCGAAATCTTTCCAAAACCCACCAGAAAACTTAATATAAAAAAAGGTTACATTACTGCCTCAATGTGCGAATATCTTTGCGTTTCAACTAAACGATTCAAGAAACGTTTCCATTTTTTGGCGTTCTTTCTAAATCCAAACATAAATCGTAATCAAGAAGCTCCAATGCTTGCCTATATGTATGTCAAACTTGAAAATCTTCAGTCACCCTCAAAACTGTTCAAGAAAATTCTCGTTTTTTTTTTCAAAACCGACAAGAAATCGAAAAAAAGTCACATTATATCTTACCAAGAGAGAGAGAGAGAGAGCTTACTGTGTATAGTAGAAGAAGATGGTAGGCCCATCAACAAGGCCAATAACGATCAGCATAATGAGAAGAACGAAGAAGGCAACAACTCGAAAAGCAAGAAGCCATGCTGGGTGAATATTGCGAAGACAAGGCCTCCAAGTCTCGTCTTCATATACATTTCCCGACCACTCTTTCTCTCCTCCGTCTCCACCGTCTCCGGTTCGTTTCCGGCGAAAGCCTTCGTATTTGAATATAAGAAAAGCGGTAATCACCATCGCTATAGCCATCCACACGCAGCAGATCATAACCCTCCAGTTAAACCAGTAGCTTGATTCTCTTGTGTCGGCTGTTGTTGTGGATGGATGCCAAGCATCTTTTAACTCTGTATACGAAGATGGTGACAACAATGATGATGACGATGATGAAGCCATTTTTCAGAGAAAGTTTCAGTCTTTAAGAGAGAAAAGAAAAAAGATAAGTTTTTTGTTTCAATGTTGAAAGGAAAGAAAACAGAAGTTGAGAAGAAACAAAAACAGAGTAAAGACAGTGTCTATGATTCAATTATATGTGTCTAGAATAAATAGAAAGCATTTAAAGAAAAAAAAAACAATGTTTAGGGAGTTTGAAATCTTGAGTCACGAGGTGATTAAAGATATTTGATGAAGCAAAGGGAGAGATTCGAAGCTTTAAAACCATGTGTTCTTGCACATAAAGATGAAGAAAACCATTACTTAAAAACAATCTATCTGATCAGATTTGAAAGAAAAATGTTTTAATAAAGAAAAAGGGGAAAGAAAGTGAATAAAGAAGAAGAAGAGGGAGCTGAATTCGAAGCCAAGAAAAGAGATGATCCTTGCAATATAATGCAAAAAGCCTGTGAATGTGTAAGAGGACACGATTCTTTGCTTCTTTGCTTTAAGAAAGACAAGTATTTTTAGACTGAGAGAGCGAGAGTTAAATAGTTTCTTTTTTTTTTTCTTTTTTTTTGTCCATGAGTTAAATAGTTACATGCTCGAAATTATCAACCATAATTAAGTAAATAATGCATGAACAATGTAGCATATTAATGTTTCACTATTTAAAATTTATACAAATGAATTTAAATTTCCATGTATATAAAAAAAAAAGAAGGTAATGGATTCGAGGCAATCGGGTGAGGATTTATGTCTTGAAAGGAAGATGTTTATTTTAGTTTTCTTTTTGGCATATACTCAAATGATGCACTGATACATGAGCACATATATATACGTATATGTGGATAAATGGTTGAATATATATAGGTTTGTTTAGATGCTCAAAGGATAGAGAATCTATAAAGATGTAAATAAAATATAAGGCATCTCGATGTGGAGTCTCAATCTTTTTGCAAATACCCAAAAAATAGTATAAAAAGCTAAAAACTCTCAAACAGACATTGGGACGTATGCATTGTTTATGTGTCCTTTCCCTTTCGTTATATATATATAATATACACATGTAGTATTCTATATGCTATGTCCTACGTCCTACGTATACATACATATGCGGATATGAATACACGTATAAATTGGGAGATTCCATGTGGGGAGGAGTCACAGAAAACAGAAATGGTTTGTGTTAAGTTAGGTTATATAGTTCCACCACTCACAAAAGAGAATAAATCTATTCGCTATCTTATTTAAGTAAAAAGGAAAATAAAGGATGTGTGTGTTTGGGAGCTCTCTAATGAATTGTGAACCGTTGGATTTTGACGATTTTGATGTATCAATGACAACTAGAAATTAACGAAGAAAACAGCTTTTGTTGTAGCTATTTTAATTAAGAAAAAATGCAATGATAGGTTGCTTTTGGTCAAAGGCAGAGACTGCGTGAGCGAGTGGGACCCATCGAACCCGAACCGAAGACTTTAATGAGTTTTCAGATATTCATGCAGAGACCAGCGTGTAGGGCCCGTTCTCGTTGCTCTGAATTTCGATAATAAATGCTTTCAAGACATTTGTACATTCTATAACTTCTATATGTTTGAGAACAAATGTTTTGAGTTCGAAACTTGAATGGAAAGCTATTTGAAAATGGATCACGTGGTGTAGATATATATCAGTATATCACCGGTGATGAGTAAACAATTGACTATATGGCTAGTACATGTAGCGTGATTAGTATAGTTGAAGCAAATTAATAAACAGCATACTCACTTACTCAGGACCTTGAAAATTGAATCAAATTAAGTATAATTAATTTTGAACAAAATGCTTTTAGAAACAGTAATTTAAACAATATATATAAATACATTTCAATATAAACATCGTTTTAAGATATTTCACAATAGACGTAAAAAAAAAAAATTACACAATTATTTTTCTTTAAAATAAAATATGTATTATAGGCCTTTATTAATATAATGTTTTTTAAAGATCAAGAGAACAAAGTGTTTTCTGTCACTAGTAAATTGAGTAAAACTTAATAAAATGTAGGTTAAAAAAAGACTTCCGAAAATCATAAAACAAAATTGAGAAAGATTATCATGATTTTCACACACACACAAAAGAACCTTTAAGATATTTAATTAACCTGTAACCCATTGTATGCCACACCAAAACAAAAAAATTGGTCTACCATGACACTATGACAGACACTACGATCCTATGTACGTGCATTGTGGATCCTTAAACAAGAATGATGACCATTAAACGCTGAAATATTTGCAGCAGTTGTGTTTTATGGAGTGCTCCATTTATGTTTAATGTTTGCTTGGTTACATGATTAAATTAGTGTCTAATTGGTTAATATTTGCGGCTTCTAAATCAGTTTAAATATATATATGTAGAAGAAATAATCAGTAAAAAAAAAAAAAAATAACTTTTTCAAAGTAATCTAGTAAAAGAAAGTTATTATCATAAACTGTAGATATTAAACATTCACTGACTTGATATGTAAGTCAGTAAGTTGTATATATATTATTTAAAAATAACAAATATTGGAAATTAGTCGGTAACTATTTCTGGTGGGGTTTACTTGTTTAGATTTTCTTGTTGATGATAGAATGCATGGCTTGCTGAATACGATAAAATATTCACAAGCATATCAAGTACCATTATGTTAAGAAAAAGTTGTCTATTTTTAATGGGCCACATCACAAGGAATGCTTATTGGTAACTCCAAACAACAAGAAGAAGAAAATCTTTCGTTTAAATAATTAAAACCAAAATATACGATAGTAGTGGACCAACCTGGGGAAATGCTTATTGGTAATTCCAAAAGATTTTGATGCCTAATGTTGTAAGACTTTTGTCTCTTGTCATACAACAGCCAATGCAGTTTACGCATATAATTTTTTTTTTGAAAGTCATGATACATACTAGTATGTGATGAATAATGACTAACAAATTCATAAAATATGTGTATCAGTATATTCATGCAGCATCGTATCGATTAATCAAATTCACCAAATCTTTTTGCACCTGCTTTATGAATCGAATAAATAGCGGTTTTCATGGCTTTGTTGAAAGCTAACTTTTCCCAATTTAATCAAATTGATTTGTAACGATTAGCGAAAGAAGGTTTGTGAGGGAACAATTTCTGTCGGCAGTCTTTTTGTTTTCTTCATTTTTTGGAATTTTCTTAAATTTGTCATAGAAGAAAAACACTGTCCAAATCCTAGTTTAATCTGAAACTTGAAAACGTCTAATTTACCAAGAAATTCATAAACAAAAATTTCCCATGACTTTTAACTTGTGACTAAATGTTTCTTTGAACAACTGTATGAGTTTCCGAAAATTAGAATCCGGGATTTTTTCGCTTGGTTATATATGTAGGTTAGTAACGAAACTAGTAAAATAATGTATAGATATTTAGTTTTATTATATTCTATATTCTATATTCTATATTCTATATTCTATAACGTTATATGGTATAATAGGTGAGGCTACAGGTCGGTCACGTAGGTTGAAGAGAGGAACAGAGAGGATTCATGTGTGACAGAGAGACAGCTGTCACAAACAGAGCCAAAAGAGCGTGGGAGAGACGACAGCGACGCGTCTTGGCCGCTAAGTAAACGCGTTTGCAACCAAAACTGCTGTTATCTTCACGTTACTACTTCACATTCCATTTTCAAATGGACAACACACAATACTAACAGTTTTTCCTACTTTTGTCTCTATTAATTAATGAACAAACTCACAGGGTTTCTTCCACAATATTTATTCTTTAAATACCCACCACAGATACGAAAACACATTAAATTAAATAATAGTAACGGTAAGCATAATTTTTCTTATCCCACCGTAAATAAACAGAAATCATAGATGAGTGTAATGATAGAGGTACGGCATATAAGAATGAATACAGAGAGTGTACTTGGAAAACAGATAGGTAGTGAATTTGGTGTTTATATTGTGAAAACTAAATACCATAAAAAAAAAAAAATCGCGTTAAGTATTTCGAAGATGTAATGACTAAATAACATTTTGAAGATTGATAAAAAAAAAATGCTTTCACTAGAAAATATAAAATTAAGAATTTTACAGAAGGAGATTTGGTACCTTTCATGGATTCACAGTTTTCTTGCAAGATAGAAAAGAAAGAAAGAATCGCCCAAAAGAAAAAAATGTTGGAACAAACCAAAAAGATGATGTTTATATAACAAACAAAAATATTGAAATGTGTAATAAATAAATTAAAAAAATAAAAAAAATTTATGTAATTGAAATTGAAGAAAGGGTGGAAAGCATGAGGAGCTTTTTAAAGCAATGAGAGGAGCCTTGCCAAATTGAGGTTAACAAAAGGTAGTTAGTTAGCTTAGCTTACATGTTTCAAGCGCTTTTCTTCTCCAAAGCAAGAATCATGTGTCCTAATTCCTTTCATTTGCTTAACAAAATTATAAGAAAAAAAAAAAAAAAAGAGTTTCTGTCTATACTGGTATATATGTCTTTCATCGAGACGCCGCATACCATATTGTTATAAAAAAAATTGAATCTAAATGTTAATTAAACTCTTCTTCAAAATCATAAATGATTTATGATCAAACTCATTTTATTCATCTTAGTTTTATTTCATAGTTACCTATTAGAACGTCTCAAAATAAATGTGTTCACATTATGAGCGTATCTATCAAAGCTTTTCACATGTTAAAAAATTTGAATGAACTTTTCTCTATAATTTTGTTTCCAATGTGTAAATGCCAACCGTAAACACAAAAAAGTGTTGGCATAGTTTGTTTAAATAGAAAGGGTTGAAAAAAAAAATTAAGTTGTTTGGACATGTTTTTATTAAGTTTGAAGCTCGCGAATTTGAATAGCTGGGCCGTAGAAGGAATAGCAAATGATGTTGTTATTATGTTATGGCTTAAAGCCCACTCCTAAACGGGCCCAATATAAGGCTCTTTATTTTTTTTATCCTTTACCTAAAACAACGTCGTTTTTTATAGGGTTTGAGGCACACTGACTTCTTCGCCGGCGAGCAGACAACGATATCTCCAGAAGAACAGAACGTGGCTCTTCTGCTCGATTACTTCTAATCAAGTAGTCAGGTAATTTTAATTTTCCTTTTTTTTCGGCTATTCTTCCAACAGTCACTACGACCACAGTAACCGCCGACAGTGGAATTAAGATGTCGGTGGGCACAAAAAAAATGCAGCTCAACTGTTCGATGTATTTACTCAATGAAACAAAGCTCAACTGTTCGGTTGTCTCTCTTTTATTGGGTTTCGAAAAGTGTTTCACTTTAAGCTTTGATTCATAGTGTGTTTAGTACTGTAATCTCGTCACTGAGTAATGACATTAAGTAGCTACATGATTTCGTTTTCACTATACCCTCTAGAAGATTAGAGCTTGGTTAGTTGCAAAATGTTCTTTAGATGATTGATTTCTGTTTTTGTTGTCTTGTTGATGTTCCTAACTGAATTTTCAGGAGCAAAAGCCTTGGAAACATATTCAAGAAGAAGTTACTGGTCAACCTCAGAGATGGAAAAGATTATGTATTTATCTCCTGATCCATCATCTTCAACTATGTTTTTTTGGGTGTTGTTGTTGTTGGAATAAAGATTCTATGTGGATATGTGCAGAGTGAAGGCAAACGCAGGTGATCTTACAAATTTCGAAGTGCTTGACTTCCTAAACTCAAGAGGTGCATCAAAGGATACTACAAGAGTTATAGCTCCAGTCGCTAGATCAGAATACAAGGTCTTGCCCTCTAGACTCTTTTTGGTTTTTTCCCCCCTCTGTTGTGACTTTTGAAAGGGTTTTTTATCGAAGTCAAACTACTGTTGTTAAATTCAGGTCTATGATTATTTGATGGAGACTGCTGCTTCCACTCAAACACGAGAGAGCGTTACGAAATTTGCCGACAAGTGCAAAGATTTCAAACTCGCCAAAGCTGAGATTCTCAATATCATCAATCTCCGGCCATCTCGAGATGTCGAATTGGCGGCGGTTTGTGGTTTTCTTTTTGTTCTTCTACTGCCTTCTTCATCAACATATCTATCATTGCATATAGTTTTTCTCTTTTAAGGTTTTTTTTTCGTACTGTTTAACCTTTGATGATTGCGGCTTTTGTAGATCTTAGAGAAGCCCGATGAACGGGACACAGGTGGAATACTGGAGCTCGTGCAGGATTTGTTACCGCCTCCTCCCACACTAGAAACTCATAAAGAAACTGTGGAAACTCATAAAGAAAACGACGAAGTGGAAACAGAGAACGGTGAAGAATCGTAACACTCAACTGCAGTTGACTTTTGAATTGTAATATCTTTAGTTAAGAACATATATATTTTCTTCCTTGTGTTTGTAAAAGCATCGCTTAACGTTGAGAAATTATATGATGTTTACAAGATGCATACGTTTCCTCCCACTCATTTAATCATATATGACAAAAAAAAAGAAAGAGACCATATGTGCCTATGTGGTAGTGGCATCTTTATTTGTGCTCTTGGGTTAACGCGGGAAACCTTTGTTGTGTAAGGTTTGAGTCAGAACAGTCAAATACAGGGGTGGGTAACAAAGTTGTAACCAAACAAAATCAAATCGAGTTAAAAAACAGAATGACATAGTATTTTTAAAATTAGTTTTAATCACTTCTTATAATTTTGCTACAACCAAAAATTAAGAAAAACCGGACCCAAAACTAAACCGTAAACTAAATTACACCATACAGATTTTTATTTGTTTTGAACGATTAGGTCCATTATTTTATAATTTAAAAGGCATAGATGTACGACCCACACAAATATAGAGGAATATATTCTACAATTATACTTAAAAAAGTAAGGCAACTTATTTAAAATACTTTTCTTCTCGAATATTATTTCAAATTTCGTTGGATAAGCATAGGGTTTGACAACTTGACATAAATGAAATAGGTATCTCAACCTTTATGAAAACATATGTAATCCATTCATTTTCACGGATATATATAGGTATAGATATTCAAGATTCGTATATATATATGGTTACAAGATTCGTATATATATATGGTTACAAGATTCGTATATATATATATTTAGTTAAAGCATGCATATACTGGACATAATCAGAATTTCCGTATATTGGTTTAGTGGCAATATTGGGAAAATAAAAGTATTGTTTTTCATCAGCGTTTGTTTGGAGATGATTTATTTTGGTTTGACTTAAACCTAATTGTTAAGAAGATGAACGCATTATGTTGTAGTATGTTGCGCTTAAACACTAGATTTCTCCGGTTTGTGAGATCGGTATTGTGAGTTATTATCTCTGGAAACTAAAGCTTAATGAATTGTTAGATTGATCAGACCGACACATATAGAGATTCAATTCGAGATATATATTTTGATTAGTAAGTTTCTTGTGTTTTTTCTTTCTTCTGCTCATTTTTCTCCGTTTTATATACTATATGTTGAAACAATCTTCTTGGTCTATTCTCCAATTCCAGTTTCGTGGCTGAAATGTTATGTGCTCGAAGTTGAGATCGGGTTTTGAATGTTTTCAACGAACATCTGAGTATTTTCAAATAAAAAAGAAATTGAGAAACATGTTTTAAACAAATTAAGGTTAGCATTTAATTATTGATCGAGTAACATATTCAAAAATTAATGTATAGTGTTATAAACGCTAGCCTAGTGGTGAAAATGAACTCGTATAATGTAGTACTTTCTTCACATTTACATGCATGTACGTACTCCATCTTCCAAACGCTCTATATCTCAGTATTTCATTGTTCGACTGATAATCGCATGAAATTATACGGACGATATGATGATGTAAGGGCAAACAATGAGTGATGTAATGGAACAAAGATACGCGGGACAGATACACTTTGTTAACTTTAGTGGGTCTCACTAATTGAGATATATATGTGCCAAAGAAATTGTCTTCGTCACGCTTAGCTTATCTTCTGTGATTTATATTCTCATATGCACCATTTTCGATGCCATTTTATTCTTTTCTTTCTTTCCTTTAGTTTTTAGTTTTGTTCTTTTGAAAAAAAAAATTCACGTGAACCAAGTGTGAAGTATTCTCCCTAGATCCTTACAATCTTCAGCTTCCTACTTGTCTCATAGAGTAATGAAGCTTTCCCTCTAAAGCTATTTAATTTTCCGGCTCATGCATCCCTGTATATGTATAATACACAATTTGCAATGTCATTGAAACGTACTGTATAGCCGTCCATGTAGTGTAGCCTTGCAGGTTTAATGAGGTTGTATTCTTTATCAATACGAGGTTTGATATTACTCTGGCTAAATTAGAAAGTAATAATTTTAGGTAGTCAACTACAAAAATTTGTTGTAATACAATTATACAAACTAAGATTAAATGTAACAAGTTTTATACATCATTAACTATCAATGATCACTGATATCAAACGTCAGATTCAAAAGTAAAAAACTTTTCAAAATTTAATTACAACCCATAACATGTGCCGCAATTAAATGACATGTGCCTCCGGTGGAATTTCCATTTGAAATCCCACCATCGTCTCGTCAAGTATTTTCTCCTTTGACGACCACTTGTATCTAGGCTATTTCCTTTTTAATTTTATATATGGCGCGCTATATAATGCTATATATTGTATGGTGTGAAATTTTAAACGCTTCATAGGGAAGTAAAATATATGATATTTGAAAATGTGCAATTTCTTGTAATCGTTAGTTTGAACAAAGCACCAAATTTATGTTTATCATTTTCTTAAAATCAAAAGATTGCTGTACCCTTAGTTACAATTCTAAAATTACGAATACCTAAACTCTTAGTCTGCTGTATATCTTAGTCTGGTGTCTATCTTTTATTTGATTTCTATGTATGGCAAGGGATAGTAAGCATCCCAGTACCATGTTAAAAATTATAGAATGCTAAACTCGTTTATAATGTTCGTAAAAGCAATAAATATTAATCCTGTAAAAATTACATGGCATTAATTACTCACATTTTCAGTAGTATTAGTATACCATAGTCACACCAAGTTCGTAGTTTTAGTCTCTAAACTTTTATATACATGTACTATTACTAAGGTTATTATACATCCAAACCGGATTAAGATGGAAACTTTTACTTACAAAAAGAGAGTTATAAAAGAGAGAAAAAAAAGAAATATTTAAATAATCTCTTTTTCTTCAGTGATCAAGTAAGGGAAATGCTTTCTCCACAAGAATACTTCATCGTCAACTACTTTTCACATTTTGTTATAGAACTATAAAATCGTTGTAAAAAAAAAGCAATTCTAATATAGACTAGTTTAATGTTGACGGTCGGGTGAATATCTTTGTGGCTTACAAGTTTAATGTGTATTCAGTGATAACTAATCGGTTTTAGTTTTTAATTAAATTCGAATCCGAGATTACTTTCAAATATGATTTGCATTTTATAGATCTGTTACAATACAACCAAAAATCACATATATATATAAAAAAGTTAATAAATAAATAAGCGTTAGAGCCCTCAACTTTTGTCTATGTTCTTCTTTTTCATCGATCAAACCCTTTAACTTTTAATTCGAAAAAAAAAAATAACTAGAAAGTATCCAAAGTAATTTAACTCTTTGAATAATTTAGTAATGATTTGGGAAGAAATTAATAAATAAAAATAAATATTGTAACAGGTTGCCACATGTAGGAAAAGTGACAGGTGGCAAGAGAATAGATACTTTGCTTGAGAAGAGCGAGCGAGTGGAACCCATTAATGGGCCTACCTAAGTTCTCAAACACTTCCTTCTTCCTCTTTATCGTGAGTCTCAAAACGCAAAAACACATACAACTTCGAAAAAGATATTATTCTCCTCTCCCTTTTGTCTCTGTTGTGTGACAATCAAGCCGCTATTTCTGAACTCATCTGACGGCTTGCGTTCTCCATCTGGACCCGCATATGTAAACCATAGCCGTTGGATAGATAAAGATGATTGGTCAAGTTGACGTGGACCCACAAAAGGAATGTGGGTCCGAGGATTTTGGAACCACCGACGCATTCCTTTTTCCTCCGCCACATCCGTATATACGGTCCATCTATACACTTAGAGACATGTTTAATAAGATATATATTAATAATCTACAAATAAATCGGAATCAAAGTTTTACTTTTATCATGATCACCAAAGCTAGGCGTACTAACTTTTCAAAAATCAAAATTTCGTTAAGAATTTTAAACTGGAAACAGAGCATATTGATTAAGCAATGTCTTCACATTTTTAAAAAAACTTCAAAGAAATTAGGGAATATAGATGAGAGGCATGAAACTTAGAATTACCAACCATACCGTACATTATTTCCAGAAATAGAACATTCAAAGGAAGCTCCGTCGTTTACGCTTTAGTGTCTATATGTAAAACTTACAAGTAGTTATATCCAAATAAAAATAAAATAAAACGATCAAAGGAATATAATAAAACTTTATGGAATTACAGTTTTAGATTAGTACGTACGTGAGTCTAGATAAGATTACCTGAACTATCGACGACCAAAATTGTGATAGATACAATGAGCAAGGCTTACGAAATAATTGTTAAATTGAAATGCTATTGTCTTAATATTAAAAATAGCAGTATTAAACTAAAAATAAAAAAGTAAAAAACCAATTTGTAGGTGTGAACTAACATAACCAAGTATAGTAGAAGTGATTTTTGAGTGGAGACAGCAATCCCGAGGAGAAGAAGGGTCCTCTTCTCGTTTCCTTCTTATTCACATCCCAACCCCAAACTCTTCCTTGCCTCATCTCCTCTCTTTCTTCTCTCTCCTCTCCCTCCCTCTCTCTAGATTTTGTTCATGAACTTGTCTTAAAATTCTCACTCTCCCCAAAAAGAACAAAACTTATAATGGGTCTCACTTCTCTTCAAGTTTGCATGGACTCTGATTGGCTCCAGGTTAGACCTCGATTACCTTTGTTTGCGTTTGCATTTACTTTGAAAGCTAGTATATTTCTTTCAAAGACCATAAGAAAAATTTAAACTTTCTAACAGAATTATTTTGTTAATTGTAAAGATAAACTCATGTGCAAATGGAAGATCTGCTACGTTTACGTTTGACATTTTTGTTTAGACTTAAAAACTGACCCTTTTTTCTTATGATTTTGTTTTTGTCTCATGAAAACACACATGCAAATGTCTCATATAAATGCAAATGCCAAAAAAATAAAATGGTTTGAAACAATTTAGACCTTACTGATCTCCAACCATTGTTCTTTGGCGTGCGAAAGATGAATTATAGCATACAAGTAGGTCTTTGTTTGAAACTTAAAAAGGAAAACGATTCTTTAGATCTTACACTATTACACATTTTGAGATGGTTTCATAAATTGTAATATTAGGAAGCTGAGTCATCAGGAGGAAGCATGTTAGACTCTACAACGACTTCTCCATCAGCAGCCGACATACTAGCTGCTTGCAGCACTAGACCACAGGCCTCGGCCGTGGCTGTAGCCGCGGCAGCTCTGATGGACGGTGGAAGGAGGCTGCGTCCACCTCACGACCATCCTCAGAAGTGTCCTCGTTGCGAGTCAACACATACTAAGTTCTGTTACTACAATAATTATAGCCTCTCTCAGCCTCGTTACTTCTGCAAAACTTGTCGCCGTTACTGGACCAAAGGCGGCACTCTAAGGAATATTCCGGTAGGTGGTGGCTGCCGAAAAAATAAGAAACCCTCCTCCTCTAATTCTTCATCCTCCACTTCTTCCGGGAAAAAGCCGTCCAACATTGTTACCACTAATACCAATGACCTTATGGCTTTAGCACATTCTCATCAGAATTACCAAAATGCCTCTCTTGGGTTTTCACATTTTGGTGGGAATGGGATGATGGGGTCTTACACAGCTCCCGATCATGGTAACGTTGGTTTCTTGGAGAGCAAGTATGGCGGTTTGCTTTCGCAGAGTCCTAGACCTATTGATTTTTTGGACAGTAAGTTTGATCTCATGGGAGTGAACAATGACAATCTGGTAATGGTTGATCATGGAAGTAACGGAGATCATCATCATCATACTCATCACATGGGACTAACTCACGGATTAGGTCTTAACAACAACAACAACAATGGTGGATTTCATGGGATTTCTCCGGGAAGCAACGGAAATGGTGGTGGTGGTGGTCTCATGGATATCTCTACATGCCAGAGACTTATGCTATCTAATTATGACCATCATCATTATAACCATCATGAAGACAATCAAAGGGTAACATCAATAATGGATGTGAAGCCAAATCCAAAGCTCTTATCGCTTGATTGGCAACAAGATCAAGGCTACTCCGATGGTAGCGGCAACGGAGGCGGAGGAAAATCTGACGGTGGTGGATACGGCGGTGGCGGTTATATCAACGGCTTAGGTTCGTCGTGGAATGGTTTGATGAATGGCTATGGATCGTCCACTAAAACAAACTCCTTGGTTTAATATATTAATATCAGAATCTTTTTTCTTGTCGTCATCAACTAGTAGTAGCAGTAGTAGTATTAGAGAAGCAATTAAATTATATATGGGTTTGTTTGTAAGCCAGTTTTACTTTCGTAAATGATTGCCGATTACGAGAGTAATCTTAATTAGTAATCTTGATTCGGGAGTTCAGAGATATGTTTCGTTTTGTGTGTGTTCGTGTGGTTGAGGACCTTGATGTGTAATGTTTCTTGATATATAAATAGCGCCCATTCTATTTTTGGTAACTTAGCTCTATACGACTTCAAAATTGATTACAAAAACTACGGAATTATCATCAACTTCAATTTCCAAAAACGTGAGATGAATGTAGATGCACGGTTATAGATCGCAATGTCTTCTTTTCTATTTGCTATTCTAGGATCAAAGAATTCAAATTTTTTATCCATGGATTTTATCGATAAGAGGAAGTAAAGTAGTCGTTGACTGAAAAACATTTGACATTGAAAATTAAGAAGATCAGACACTTTCAAATTGGAATATATTCTAAAGTGAGAATGTGAGATCATCAAGAGATAGAAAGCTTATAAGTTACCAAACAGTACGTAACAAAACAAGATCATCTACTGATGATGTATATATTTAGTTTAGGTACTCATTCACATGAGTTAGCTAAACCTCTAGACTGAAATGTGACGTAAATAAACGTTACACAAACCAAATAACAAAAAGGAAATATGTTATTAGAAAATGATATTTTTCTACTACAAATTCTAAAATAACCTTAATAATATTGACGTTTGCAATACCCTAACAAATAATATTAGCAAAATTCCTGGTGAGTCTGACTTCAAAAAGATGCTGTCTGGAAAGCGGAAGCAATACTTGGTAATTAGATATCCCTTTTTGGATTAGTTTGCAGTAATCTACTTTTCTTTTCATTTTTAAGATACTTATTTTCTCTTCTATCGCAGACCGAAGGTTTTAGCAGATCAACAAGAGGATTTAAGGGTCTTTAACTGTGAACTTGATCATTAGTTCCAGCCAAAACTCGAAAACGCATTGTTAGATGTTCAGAATTTATGATAAGGCATTGGCGGAGGAGAAGGTTTCTTGCGGTAAAAGACAAAGAAAGGCATTTCTAGACGAAAACGAGGAACTCAATTAAAAGGTCGTTTTATTTTGGAGGGAATGCCCGGTTTAAATCTAAACTAAACCGAATCCCGAAAATTCAAATACGGTGCCGCGTCAGAGAACCAGTACGATACTAATTTAAACCCAATTAACCCCGACCCGACCCGGAAATTCAGTACAATTGCGACAAGGATCGGGTTACAGAGTAAACCGGGCGGAGAGACAGAATGATGAGGCCGCAGATAGTTCTGTTCGGCGATTCAATAACGGCGCAGTCGTTCAGATCGGGAGGGTGGGGATCAGCCCTTGCGGACGCGTACTCTCGCAAGGCAGATGTTGTGGTGCGTGGCTATGGCGGCTACAACACCAGATGGGCTCTCTTCTTGCTTCATCACATTTTCCCTCTCGTCAGATTTCTCTCTTTCTCTTTATAATCAAATTTTAATTTATTTTAGTCTAAATTGGGGAATCACTAATCAGTAGCTGCCTCCAGCAATCTGTAATGTTTTGATCCACACACGTATGGTAGTGGTTACCATGTTGATTTTTGTGACATTGTCGTTGATGAAATGAAAGAACTGATTCAAGTATCAAAGATGTTAGATTTGACAAATCATCATCTTAAGAGATCTGACCAGATCCTCCCATAACCGTTGTGTTCTGTTGCATTTATCCCTCTTGATGGAGCTGTTTTGTTTTGGTGCCTAAATCTCAGTGTTTTTTCTACTCTCTCTCTCTGTCTTTGCTTAGGGCTCTTTGACTCCTCCTGTCGCGACGACGATATTCTTTGGTGCAAACGATGCAGCTCTCAAAGGAAGGACGAGTGATAGGCAGCATGTGCCCGTGGAAGAGTACAAGGATAACCTCAGACAAATGGTTCAGCATTTGAAGGTTTTGTATATACGCTTATCTAGTTGGAAATGATTTTGAGACTTTACTACAATTTGATGAGCAAAACCAAATACGATAATCTTTCAAGTTTGTTGTTTGTTATGGTTTCTAGCTTTAAGACTGCTTTTATCACCTTGTCACTAATGACTATGTTTGCAGAAGTGTTCACCTACCATGCTGATTGTGCTTGTAACTCCACCACCGATTGATGAGGCTGGACGGCAGAGCTATGCGGAGTAGGCTTTTATTTTTTCCTTATCTATCTTTTTGCAGAGTTTTCTTCTTCTAAACATTTATATTAGTCCAAAACGTTCTCATAACTGAGCCACTGATTTTGCTACATCAGATCAATCTATGGTGACACAGCTATGAAAGAGCCTGAGAGAACAAACGAAACCACAGGAATCTACGCACAACATTGTGTTGCATTGGCCCAGGAACTCGGTCTGCGCTGTGTCAACCTTTGGTCCAAAATGCAGGAAACCAATGATTGGCAGAAAAAATACCTAAGGTCCGCATCTAATTACAACCCCAAAATGTTATTGATTCTCGAAAATACTCAGCTCCTCGATTAGCCATTTTGTTTATAAATGGTTCTTGCTCGCTTTTTGTTGGCTGTAAGCAGTGATGGACTCCATCTCACGCCTCAAGGCAATGGAGTCGTTTATGAAGAAGTTTCGAGAGTGTTTAGAGAAGCTTGGCTCTCTCCTGAAGAAATGCCGCTTGATTTCCCTCACCATTCACAGATCGACGGTCAAAACCCATCGAAAGCTTTCGAAGTGCGTTGCTTATAGGAGGGATCGATCATCCACAATTTTTGTCTAAGTTTTTTCTTTTTGATGTCTTAATTTCTTTATTATTTGGTTTATGTGATGTTTTATTGACACATGTATAATTCTCTATGTACATCAATAGAGGATCTGGTTCAAAGACTTGTCATGTACTTGATTACTATGTTTTGTTACGTATGTACCTACAAGGAACTTTATATATCTTTGTAGAAAGCTACAACACTACCTACTTGGCTTTGGGGACTTATCCGCTAAATGGGCTCTCATTGTTGGATCAATGATTTTCTTTAGTGTAGGTTTTTTTGGGCCTTTAATGTCTATAAACCTAGTGGGGTATAAAACTGGGCTTTTTTGTTTTTCCTTGGATGCATTCTCTCGTTAGATTGTAAACGCGTATATGTATTTCTTCTTTTAAAAAACCATTTTAGAGTTCTTCAAAGGTGGTTTATTAGATCTTAAGACACCCACTAAAACAAAATCTAATGCAACGTGGTGGAAGTCTTAACGCCACCAATCAACAAAGTGAAAAATTCAACAATTAAACTTTCGAAAAAAAACAAATTAAAAACAAAAAAAACCTATGGACCACCCTTAAAGCTGGCAAAGATGGCTCTAAGAACACTATTATAGAAAGTTTTATATGGCGTTTTTATCAAACTTTTAATAATAAGAAAAGAAAAAATTATGAGAGAGAAAGATAACAGTTTTTTAAAAAAAGATTTTAAAACTTCATTTTTATAACCCATGATATTTAACTTTTTTAAAATTGATTTAATTTTTAAAAAATTGATTTAACTTTTTAAAATTTAACTAAATTATAAAATAAATATTAAAATAATAATATAACAGTTGTGAAAATTCCATTTTAAATTTTTCAGGGAATATGTTCTATTAACATAGAAAATTTACAACAAAAATACAACATAAAATCGAGATTTTGACCCTGTTAGAAATGTAACCCTGTTAGAAATGTTATCATATCTCAATGATCTAGAAATCAAGGCATTTAAGAGTAAAGCTGTTATTCCTCCAACTGAGAAGAGTAAAAAAGAGAAACCAACATCTACAATGCATTTACCCAAACTTTTGTCATTCAAACCACTTGTTAGAAAAGTGGAGAATCCAGAATTCATAGCAACTACCGTAAACAAACAGAATATCAATCAAAAAGTCAGCATTTCTAACTTTTGGATTACTTGCAGTGAAGGTTGGTACTATCAATTTAACATTTTACCAAAAAAAAAAAAAAAAAAGGTTGGTACTATCATTGCACCATTGATGGCACTCATAAAAAAGAACATTTCAATTTTGATATTTATTTTCCTGCAAATTAAAATTGTGAACTTATCAAAAGAAAAGATCAATCAAATCTAAAAAGAAGTTTTACAACAAAATAATAATAATAGACCGCAACCTTCATTAAAAACATAATTAGAAAAATTATAAACAATGAAATGAATAATGGGAATGAGTATTAGTATTAATCAAATATATATGTTACATTATATCTGAATGTTAATTTTTTTTTTTTTTTACAATCTTATTAGAAAACCATGAATAATATTAGTTTACAATTATCTACCAGTCTAAATCTAAAATATTTTTTAAAAAATATTTTACCAAAAAAAGAAAAAAACCTCTAAAATGATTTTTGATAAAATGTTAAAATAATTTTGATTTATTACCGACCAAAAAAATAAAATAAATTTAGACGGGTAGATAATATTATTCATGTATTGCTGACCAAAAAATAAAATTTAGATTGATAGATAATTGGAGACCAATGATATTTTACTATTTTATTAAGCTATTAGCTATACTTTTCACATAGGATAATTACTATAATTAAATAATTTTATTTCTATAAAATAAGTAAAATTATAATACTTGTGAAAATCTGTTGATAATAATTAAATGGAAACTAAAAAATAAATAAAAATCTCTAACGAGGAAACCAAAAAAAAAAATTATTAATTTGAGATTTTACCAAACAGTAAAAGTCGTTTGCTTAAGAGTAAATTAATTTTCAAAGATCCCAAAATTGAGGTCTTATGAGCAGAGCACATGACGTTAGGTTGATTTACAGGAATCCTCTGCTTTTATTATATTATACTAGGTTCGTCATCCGCGCTACGCGCGGGTCTATACTAATATTGTGGTTTAATTTTGTTTTGCTGATATATTTTAAATCATTAAGATTAAAATAAATTTATAGAAATTCTTTTTTATATAAAATAATTTTAAATATAATGTGTTGGATGATGATATCAATCTTATTCGATCAATCTACCTCATTCAAGACTCTTCTTTGGATAGTTTTGTCTAGCCTTACTGTCATAATGGTGAATACTCAGTTTGCTCGGGTTACCATGTAGCTCAATCTTTTGATCCATGTATAGTACATATTCCCCCCTTCTCACGGGGACCCGGCCCTTAAACATAGAATTTGGATTATGCATGTGCCACCAAAACTTAAGCATTTTCTTTGATGTATGTTATCCTTAGTGTTGTCTACAGATTCTCTTTATAAAACTCGGGGTATGAAAATTGATCCTCTTTGTCTTCATTG